>QGSO01000251.1:957676-1257585 GCA_011037825.1 Carya cathayensis | reverse complement strand
CACCCGGTACACCCACTTGTTATGTAATGCCTTCTTCCCTGATAGAAGTTCTGTCAACTCCCATGTCTAATTCCCTAGCAAGGTTGGTGAGAAACGCTATGGAGGACGTATAGTCCTAACTGACCTGTGAACTACAGTTTTAGGAGTGGACGGCTCTGAAACTGACTGCGGAATAATAGAAATGGATGCACTGGACCCACTCTTCTCGTCACTCACATCTCTACACTGCACTGTGACCTCTGGTAGGTCATCCAATCTTACGAACTCGGACTCCTGAGGAGTTACTTCAGAAGCTGTACTAGACTTATCCTTGTACACAATCTTCTCATTAAAAATTGCATTCCTACTTCTTATGATCTTTCGACCCTGATCACCCCAAAAACGATAGCCAAATGCCTCGTCTCCATAGCTAATGAAATAACATTTCTTTGACTTAGCCTCAAGTTTACTACGAGCATCACAATCAATAAGAACATAACAAAGACAACCAAAAGTTTTAAGGTGAGAAAATTTGACCTCTTTCCCGCTCCAAACCTCCTCAGGCAATTCACAATCTAATTGGACGCATGGCCCCCTGTTGATCAAGTAGATGGCAGTGCTAATCGCATTTGACCAAAAAGTTGGTGGTAGTCCGGCGTGCAACCTCATGCTTCTAGCACGCTCATTTATGGTTCTGTTCATACGCTCTGCAACTCCATTTTGCTGTGGTGTCTCAGGAATGGTCTTCTCCATTCTGATACCCTGAGCTGAACAGTACTCCTTGAACCCACCATCAATGTACTCACCACTATTGTCAGACCTCAAACATTTCAGTTTTAAGTCTGTCTCTGTCTCAACCATGGCCTTCCAAGTTTTGAACACATTAAATACGTCAGATTTACGCTTCAAGAAATAAACCCATACCTTCCTACTATGGTCATCAATGAACGTGACATAGTAACGAGAACCTCCAAGAGATGCCACTGGGGAAGGTCCCCACACATCTGTGTACAAGATCCAGTTTTCCTATCTTTGGCGTTCTGCCACTTTTCAAGAAACTGACCTTCTTCTGTTTCCCCATAATGCAACTCTCACACATACTGAGATCAACTAACTTCAGTTCTTGTAGTTTGCCTCGGGACAGTAGTTCTTCCATACCCTTCTGACTCATATGATCAATCCTACAATGCCACAAATCTGTTGTGCTCTCTGCAACGGTAGTAGCAATAGTGTTAATCAAACTGGTAGTCATATATAGTGTACCAGTTTTCTTACCCCGAGTCAGTACCAATGCCCCTTTTGTGACCTTCCAGGTGCTATCTGAGAACACTACTGAATGACCACACTCATCGAGCTGCCCAACAGAAATGAGGTTCTTCTTCAACTCAGGAATGTGTCTGGCCTTTTGCAAGGTTCATTTGTTCTTGTTAGGGAGTACAATGTCAATGTCTCCCATCCCCATCACGTTCAAAGCCTCTCCATCAGCCAGATACACCTTCCCAAAGTCACCTGTAAAATAATTTTGCATTAACTCCCGGTGGGAAGATGTATGGAAAGAAGCCCCTGAATCCAGTATCCAGTCATCAACTGGACTATGAACTGCAAGCAATAGTGCATCCTGTACTTCTTCAGTTACAACATTAGTACTATCATTCTCGGTCTTCTTAGGATTTTTGCAATTCTTCTTTATGTGGCCAGCTTTGCCACAATTCTAGCAAGTTGCCTGTTGACCAAGCCTTGACTTGCTCTTGCCCCTGTGCTTTGATTTTGATATTTCTCTGTTTGAGTTCTTGTCTTGTGATCTCCCTCGAGAATCAACATTCAGTGCTGAACTCGAACTCGAACCCGACGTCTCGCCAGAATCTTTCCTGCGCACCTCCTCAGCCAAAATCAAATCACGAATATCATCATACTTTAACTTAGATTTACCGGCAGAATTACTAACAGCCATTCTCTTGACTTCCGAGCTATTTGGCAATGAAGCCAGTAATATCAGTGCACGTATCTCACCATCAAATTTAATTTCAACAGACGACAATTGATTTGTGATAGTATCAAAATCATTCAGATGTTGTGCAACAGACATACCATCCGCCATCTTTAAATTGAATAACTTTTTCATTAAGTGTACCTTGTTATTTGCTGACGGCTTTTCATATATACCTGACAAAGCCGCCATGAGATCCGCAGTCGTCTTCTCCTTGATGACGTTGTGTGCAACGGATCTCGATAGGGTTAATCGAATAACCCCCAGAACCTGTCGATCCAACAGATTCCAATCAGCCTCATCCATCTTTTCCGGTCACTTTCCCAATAATGGAAGATGAAGTTTCTTCCTATAGAGGTAGTCCTCTATCTGCATCCGCCAGTAACCAAAATCGGTGCTATCAAACTTCTTGATCCCCGATACCTTCACTTCATCTCCAGCCATCGTTTTCCCTCAGACCCGAACCTTGGCTCT
The DNA here is from genome assembly GCA_011037825.1 of Carya cathayensis. NCBI lineage: Eukaryota > Viridiplantae > Streptophyta > Magnoliopsida > Fagales > Juglandaceae > Carya > Carya cathayensis. The sequence continues at coordinate 1,255,145 of QGSO01000251.1, read as the reverse complement.
TGATACCAATTAGTGTGAAAACGATGATAATAAAGTGAAAATAAAAAATATGAAAGAGAAAAATCACACACGACACACAAATATACGTGGTTCGGCAAATTGCCTACGTCCACGGGAGCTGCAGATGATTTTATTACTTGAGGAATCACACTATAATGGAGGGGGCGAAATACTGTTCACCAACAGGGTTCTACAGTCACACAATACGACCATAAGTGTAGAAAACACATATAAATGCTCAAACGGCGGAAAAAGCCCTAGATCTGAAAATACGATGTTTGCTCGAGTGGTGTGTCCAGCGCGCGTCGAGCGAACTCCCTTCCGCAACTCTGCCTGACTTCGCTCGAGCGTTCAACTCTGCCTGACTTCGCTCGAGTGGCTAATGCCTCCGCTCGAGCGAACTCCCTTCCCGCAACCGCTCGAGCTCACTGTCGAGCTACCTTCGAGCATTCGACTCTGCTTGAATTCACTCGAGCGGCCAATACCTCCGCTCGAGCGATGTGGACCAGACTCCACAGTACTCAACACCCGTAACAGTTGCCAATATTGCAGTTTCTACATGCATAAATTATGTGCCGAATTAGCCCAAGAGTTGTATTAAGAGATATGATGTAACCCACACATGATAGATTGACAATATATCAAAGACGCTTATTCATAGAAGGTCCTATTTATCTTGTTGTAACGCACCAATTAAGGGATCAATACTTGATGGAATATGCGGACGCTATATACTTGGGCAGGATGATCATGTCTATTAACTTCGTTGTAAATTATTTAGTTGTCGATCTAGTTCCAGACTCAAGGCAAGTAGTCAATGAAGGAAGACTGCAAAAAAAATTTGTTTTAAACTTCAATGTCGTCAGGCACTTTCGGTTATTAAAAAATATATATATATATATAAAATAAAAGAAATGGCTTTATCATTGGGCAGTGTCGGGGCCCAGTCTCATTATTGCATGGTCCTCTTAATTAATCAGCCAAATCAGAGTTGGGAGCTACCTTAATTTGTCAATTTCTGATCAGCCAAATTAATCAGAATTAACTTCTGAGATGCATCTACCATTAATAAAAAAGAATTATATATAGGAATAATCTTAAGATCACTTATGCATCCATTTTCTTGTTGAACATAAATTTATATAAGTAACTTCCTTCTTAGAATTAATTTTAGTGATTAATTCTTCTTTCTTGATCTAATTGGATTGGTAGATAAAAGGATTGATAAGAGTTGTAGCATAATTGTAGAAAGTGAACCCCACACCCTCTCAACTCTCTCCATCATGATCAACTCCTCCATACATGATATACCTCTCATCTTTCCCTTCATATAGCATTAGTAACAGCTAGCTAGCTAGGTGAGTCTCGTGCCCATCTTACCTAGCTTTCTCCCAAGCAGATCTGGAGGCAAATTAAACTTGGAAGCTAGTTTTAATTTAATAATAATAAATCCCAAGATTTGTATTAAGAGATATGATGTAACCCACACACACATATATTGACAAATAATATATCAACGACACGTATAAGTTAAGAGTTATTGGGCATTACTTCAAAATCTTAATTAAGAGCGCCTACCTACAATAATATTCAGGGGCGGAACAAGAAAATTTGGTTTGAGGGGGGCAAATTACAAAAAAATTAATTTTGGGGGGTCAATTAATAATTTTCATATAATTTATTTTATAAAAACACTTAAAATTTTAATTTTCATCAGATTTTGAAAATTTTGGGGGGGCTTTGACTCAATGTAGTTCCGCCCCTGATAATATTATAGGACATTACTGATCAAAATGCACGCATCTATGTTTAATTAGGGGTAATATATTATTTCACATGTCAAAGAAAATTAAGTCACATTATCTAATTAATACTCTTATTTTAACTTATAAAGCACTTTTACTCAAGATATTTAAGAGTATTAATGTCACATAATTGACCATTTATCAATCTTCATTTACAAGAACTCCAGAATCGCACAACCACGGTATATATGTTTCCTTCATATTTTGATTTATAACTTCTGATATAACAATTTCTTCATATGAATAGATCATTAAAATTAACAATTCTACTTTTATTTGTTCCAGTTGTCGAGCCTATGTTGAGATAGATGATAATACAAGACGATTGACAGCTATTTTATTTGGAACAATTGCAGAAGACGATATTCTATTTGAAGCAATTGCAGAAGACGATGTTCTATTTAGAATAATTGCAGAAAACGTCCCTTGGACGTTTTGCTTCTACTAGTATATATATATATATATATGAGAACTGCTACAGACACAAAGAGATTAAACAAAATAAACCTACAAATTGATGTGGCTTCATGGAATCCGTTAGATCTATTTTGTAATAAAAGTAACTTTATAATCTGACGTACCACATTAAGCCACATCAGTTTGTGGGTTTATTTGTGTGTAATTTCTTTGTATCTAAAATATTTTCCTATATATATATATAGCTATATGGAACTTGAAAGAACCATTAATAACCCCTTTTTTCCCATTTTTTGTGATAAATTTTTTATGGTTCTCAAATTTTTTTTTCCTTTTAATTAATATCGTCGTTACTTATATTTGAAAATACGATTTTANTGCCTAAGATGAGCTTATTTTCTTTTATGTGTTTTTTTAATTTTATTTAAATATTGAAAAAACAATTCATAATATAACTTAAAAATACATACTTAATCACTAAAAAAAAAGAGGAAAAAAAAAAACAAACAGGTAAACTCTCTTAGGAGATTTTATCGGTGACTTTAACATTATTCAGTTGATATATATGTTCTTTCTATGGACAATGATCTATACTCTTCATCATTCAGTTTATCGTCCTTATCCTTGTTAATTAATGTAGTATATTTTAAATGGCTGCATAAATAAACCACTTAAATTAAAAAATATATATATACTTGAAAATATCACATTAGAATGACAAAATTCAAAATAAAAAATAGTAATTAATTTTTCTATTTAGATTAATTTATCTTGGGTCAAATTATCCGAATTGCGCATGAGTAAGATCTTAAAAAGAATCATTAATTAATAGACTATCGTTCCAAGTGGTAAAAATATTTTTAAGAAAATGAATATCTCCGAAAAAGAAGGATTTTAAGTTCAACCTTCCTCCAATCAGGAGCATATATATATATATATATAGCTATATGGAACTTGAAAGAACCATTAATAACCCCTTTTTTCCCATTTTTTGTGATAAATTTTTTATGGTTCTCAAATTTTTTTTTCCTTTTAATTAATATCGTCGTTACTTATATTTGAAAATACGATTTTACAGTAATGCCCTATAATATTATTGTAGGTAGGCGCTCTTAATTAAGATTTTGAAGTAATGCCCAATAACTCTTAACTTATAAGTGTCGTTGATATATTAATTGTCAATATATGTGTGTGTGGGTTACATCATATCTCTTAATACAATCTTGGGATATATTATTATTAAATTAAAACTAGCTTCCAAGTTTAATTTGCCCCCAGATTTGCTTGGGAGAAAGCTAGGTAAGATGGGCACGAGACTCACCTAGCTAGCTAGCTGTTACTAGTGCTATATGAAGGGAAAGATGAGAGGTATATCATGTATGGAGGAGTTGATCATGATGGAGAGAGTTGAGAGGGTGTGGGGTTCACTTTCTACAATTATTCTACAACTCTTATCAATCCTTTTATCTACCAATCCAATTAGATCAAGAAAGAAGAATTAATCACTAAAATTAATTCTAAGAAGGAAGTTACTTATATAAATTTATGTTCAACAAGAAAATGGATGCATAAGTGATCTTAAGATTATTCCTATATATAATTCTTTTTTATTAATGGTAGATGCATCTCAGAAGTTAATTCTGATTAATTTGGCTGATCAGAAATTAACAAATTAAGGTAGCTCCCAACTCTGATTTGGCTGATTAATTAAGAGGACCATGCAATAATGGAGACTGGGCCCCGACACTGCCCAATGATAAAGCCATTTCTTTTATTTTATATATATATATATATTATTTTAATCACCGAAAGTGCCTGACGACATTGAAGTTTAAAACAAAATTTTTTTGCAGTCTTCCTTCATTGACTACTTGCCTTGAGTCTTGAACTAGATCGACAACTAAATAATTTACAACAAAGTTAATAGACATGATCATCCTGCCCAAGTATATAGTGTCCGCATATTCCATCAAGGATTGATCCCTTAATTGGTGCGTTACAACAAGATAAATAGGACCTTCTATGAATAAGCGTCTTTGATATATTGTCAATCTATCATGTGTGGGTTACATCATATCTCTTAATACAACTCTTGGGCTAATTCGGCACATAATTTATGCATGTAGAAACTGCAATATTGGCAACTGTTACGGGTGTTGAGTACTGTGGAGTCTGGTCCACATCGCTCGAGCGGAGGTATTGGCCGCTCGAGTGAATTCAAGCAGAGTCGAATGCTCGAAGGTAGCTCGACAGTGAGCTCGAGCGGTTGCGGGAAGGGAGTTCGCTCGAGCGGAGGCATTAGCCACTCGAGCGAAGTCAGGCAGAGTTGAACGCTCGAGCGAAGTCAGGCAGAGTTGCGGAAGGGAGTTCGCTCGACGCGCGCTGGACACACCACTCGAGCAAACATCGTATTTTCAGATCTAGGGCTTTTTCCGCCGTTTGAGCATTTATATGTGTTTTCTACACTTATGGTCGTATTGTGTGACTGTAGAACCTGTTGGTGAACAGTATTTCGCCCCCTCCATTGTAGTGTGATTCCTCAAGTAATAAAATCTCTGCAGCTCCCGTGGACGTAGGCAATTTGCCGAACCACGTATATCTGTGTGTCGTGTGTGATTTTTCTCTTTCATATTCTTTATTTTCACTTTATTGTCATCGTTTTCACAACAATTGGTATCAAGAGCCAAGGTTCGGGTCTGAGGGAAAACGATGGCTGGAGATGAAGTGAAGGTATCGGGGATCGAGAAGTTTGATGGCACGGATTTTGGTTACTGGAGGATGCAGATAGAGGACTACCTCTATGGGAAGAAACTTCATCTTCCATTATTGGGGAAGCGACCGGAAAAGATGGATGAGGCTGATTGGAATCTGTTGGATCGACAGGTTCTGGGGGTTATTCGATTAACCCTGTCGAGATCCGTTGCACACAACGTCATCAAGGAGAAGACGACTGCGGATCTCATGACGGCTTTGTCAGGTATGTATGAAAAGCCGTCAGCGAATAACAAGGTACACTTGATGAAAAAGTTATTCAATTTAAAGATGGCGGATGGTATGTCTGTTGCACAACATCTGAATGATTTTAATACTATCACAAATCAATTGTCGTCTGTTGAAATTGAATTTGATGATGAGATACGTGCACTGATATTGTTGGCTTCATTGCCAAATAGCTGGGAAGCCATGAGAATGGCTGTTAGTAATTCTGCCGGTAAATCTAAGTAAAATATGATGATATTCGTGATTTGATTTTGGCTGAGGAGGTGCGCAGGAAAGATTCTGGCGAGACCTCGAGTTCGAGTTCAGCACTGAATGTTGATTCTCGAGGGAGATCACAAGACAGAACTCAAACAGAGGAAGATCAAAATCAAAGCACAGGGGCAAGAGCAAGTCAAGGCTCTGGTCAACAGGCAACTTGCTGGAATTGTGGCAAAGCTGGCCACATAAAGAAGAACTGCAAAAATCCTAAGAAGACCGAGAATGATAGTGCTAAGTTGTAACTGAAGAAGTACAGATGCACTATTGCTTGCAGTTCATAGTCCAGTTGATGACTGGATACTGGATTCAGGGGCTTCCTTTCCATACATCTTCCCACCGGGAGTTAATGCGAAATTATGTTCAGGTGACTTTGGGAAGGTGTATCTGGCTGATGGAGAGGCTTTGAACGTGTGGGGATGGGAGACATTGACATTGACTCCCTAACAAGAACAAATGGACCTTGCAAAAGGTCAGACACATTCCTGAGTTGAAGAAGAACCTCATTTCTGTTGGGCAGCTCGATGAGTGTGGTCATTCAGTAGTGTTCTCAGATAGCACCTGGAAGGTCACAAAAGGGGCATTGGTACTGACTCGGGGTAAGAAAACTGGTACACTATATATGACTACCAGTTTGATTAACACTATTGCTACTACCGTTGCAGAGAGCACAACAGATTTGTGGCATTGTAGGCTTGATGATATGAGTCAGAAGGGTATGAAAGAACTACTGTCCAGAGGCAAATACAAGAACTGAAGTCAGTTGATCTCAGTATGTGTGAGAGTTGCATTATGGGAAACAGAAGAAGGTCAGTTTCTTGAAAGTGGCAGAACGCCAAAGACAGGAAAACTGGATCTTGTACACAGATGTGTGGAGACCTTCCCCAGTGGCATCTCTTGGAGGTTCTCGTTACTATGTCACGTTCATTGATGACCATAGTAGGAAGGTATGGGTTTATTTCTTGAAGCATAAATCTGACGTATTTAATGTGTTCAAAACTTGGAAGGCCATGGTTGAGACAGAGACAGACTTAAAACTGAAATGTTTGAGGTCTGACAATAGTGGTGAGTACATTGATGGTGGGTTCAAGGAGTACTGTGCAGCTCAGGGTATCAGAATGGAGAAGACCATTCCTGAGGACACCACAGACAAAATGGAGTTGCGAGCGTATGAACAGAACCATAAATGAGCGTGCTAGAAGCATGAGGATTGCACGCCGGACTACCACCAACTTTTCTGGTCAGATGCGTGTAGCACTGCCTCTACTTGATCAACAGGGGGCCATCCGTCCATTAGATTGTGAATTGCCTGAGGAGGTTTGGAGCGGGAAAGAGGTCAAATTTTCTCACCTTAAAACTTTTGGTTGTCTTTGCTTATGTTCTTATTGATTCTGATGCTCGTAGTAAACTTGAGGCTAAGTCAAAGAAATGTTATTTCATTGGCTATGGAGACGAGGCATTTGGCTATCGTTTTGGGATGATCAGGGTCGAAGATCATAAGAAGTAGGAATGAATTTTTAATGAGAAGATTGTGTACAAGGATAAGTCTAGTACAGCTTCTGAAGTAGCTCCTCAGGAGTCCGAGTTCGTAAGATTGGATGACCTACCAGAGGTCACAGTGCAGTGTAGAGATGTGAGTGACGAGAAGAGTGGGTCCAGTGCATCCATTTCTATTATTCCGCAGTCAGTTTCAGAGCCGTCCACTCCTAAAACTGTAGTTCACAGGTCAGTTAGGACTATACGTCCTCCATAGCGTTTCTCACCAACCTTGCTAGGGAATTAGACATGGGAGTTGACAGAACTTCTATCAGGGAAGAAGGCATTACATAACAAGTGGGTGTACCGGGTGAAAACTGAGCATGATGGAGTAAGAGGTACAAGGTTAGACTTATTGTAAAAGGCTTTCAGTAGAAACAGGGTATTGATTACTCTGAGATCTTTTCTCCTGTGGTGAAGATCACAACCATCAGGATGGTACTGTCTATAGTTGCTATCTGAAAATTTATTTCTTGAGCAGTTAGATGTGAAGACAGCCTTTCTTCATGGAGACCTTGAAGAAGACATCTACATGCACCAGCCTGAGGGTTTGTAGTACAGGGAAAGGAAGGTTCAGTTTGCAGACTGAAGAAGAGCTTGTATGGCCTGAAGCTAAGCTCCTAGACAGTGGTACAAGAAATTTGATAATTTCTTGCACAGTGCAGGGTACATCAGATGTCAGGCAGATCACTGTTGCTATGTCAGGCATTTTGACAATTCTTATATTATTCTACTGTTGTATGTGGATGACATGCTTATTGCAGGGGCTAGTATTGATGAGATCAATAATCTGAAGAAGCAGATGTCAGAGCACTTTGCAATGAAGGATTTGAGGAGCTGCAAAGCAAATCCTTGGCATGAGAATTGTCAGAGATAGAGTCAGAGGTACGTTGAGACTCTCACAGGCTGAGTATGTGAAAAAGGTACTCAGCAGGTTCAATATGGACAAGGCCAAACCAGTTGGCACACCCTTGGGCAGTCACTTCAGACTCAGCAAGAATCAATCACCCGAATCAGAGGAGGAACAAGACTACATGAGTAAGGTTCCTTATGCCTCAGCTATTGGTTCACTTATGTATGCTATGGTTTGCACAAGACCGGATATTGCCCATGCAGTGGGAGTTGTGAGTAGATACATGAGTAACCCAGGAAAAGAACATTGGGAAGCAGTGAAGTGGATTTTGAGGTACCTAAAAGGCTCCTCAGAAACCTGCTTGTGTTTCTCAGGAGAGAGTTTAGAGGTGCAGGGCTATGTTGATGCTGATTTAGCTGGAGACATTGATAGTAGGAAGAGTACCACGGGCTTTGTTTATACTCTTGGTGGTACTGTAGTGTCATGGGGTTCTAATCTAAGAAAATCAGTTTCTTTGTCTACTACAGAAGCTGAGTATATTTCAGTGTCAGAGGCTGCAAAGGAGATGATATGGACTACAGGGCTTCTTGGAGGATTTGGTAAAAAGAATAAAAAGCACTCTCTAAGTGATAGTCAGAGCGCCATATTCCTTGCCAAGAAATCCAGCATTTCATTCAGGACCAAGCACATTCAGATCTAGAGTATCACTTCATACGATATTGTTAGATGACGACAATTGTTACTTAAGAAAATTTGTGGAAGCAAGAACCCTGCTGATATGTTGACAGAGGGTGTTACACTTGTAGAAACTGAAGTTGTGCAGCAACTTCAGTTGGTCTTCTAGCATGAAGACAGGGGCAGTGAGTTGCAGAGGTGGAGGACATCACGTTTGAGGAAGAGGACGATGCAGCGAGTGTACCAGTCTCCAAGTGGAAGAATTGTTGAGTACTGTCGAGTCTGGTCCACATCACTCGAGTGGTTGCGGGAAGGGAGTTCGCTCGAGCGGAGGCATTAGCCGCTTCGAATGAAGTCAAGCAGAGTTGAAAGCTCGATGTCTGCTCGATAGTGAGCTCGAGCCGTTCGGAAGGGAGTTCGCTCGACGCGCGCTGGACACACCACTCGAGCAAACATCGTATTTTCAGATCTATGGCTTTTTCCGCCGTTTGAGTATTTATATGTGTTTTCTACACTTATGGCCGTACTGTGTGACTGTAGAACACTTGTTGGTGAACAGTATTTCGCCCCCTCCATTAAAAGAAAATAAGCTCATCTTAGGCAGTGTTGGAATCCACTCGCAGTGGCCTAGCATAATTGAGCGAGCTCAACCATATTTGCATGGTCCTACTAATTGAATTTCTGAGAGTAGTGTGGTAAAAAGCACACATCTACATACCCTACATAAAGTTGTCAACAGTACCTCTGATCAACTCTTCATCATCTCGTTTTAATTGAAGATATTAGGATTATTTCGAGTCTCCTCTCTGGTCTAGACTTTCGTCAAACCCAGAGGTGGTGAAAGAGTGGAGTCCTGGCAGGGTTTCATCTTCGGTCTATCAGAATAGACGGAGAGGGTTGAGAATGGAAGGGCTTGAAGATAAGTGGAGGCATCTTAGTCTTACGGAGGAAGAGGAAGTGATTCTAGATATTGATAATGAAAGTGGAGAGGAGATTCAGAAGAAAGGAGAGAGGAGTTTGATTGGGAAAGATATCATCGGAAACACCATGGCGAGAATTTGGAGAATCAGCAAAAGGATAGTGTTTCAAGAAGTTGAGAGAAATATCTTTGTGGTTACCTTTGCCACACATGCTGATAAACAAAGAGTCCTTGAAGGCAAACCGTGGTTGTTTGATAACGTCCTGTTTATCTTATTGCCTTATGATGGGGTCATGCAACCAGGGCGGATAGCGTTTGATCGTGAAGTGTTTTGGATACAGATTCATAAACTACCTTTGGGTTGCATGTTGATGGAATGGGGGAAACGGATAGGAGATTCAGTAGGGAAATGCGTTGAAGTTGATGTGGAGAGTGATGGCGTAGGGTGGGGAAGATGTTTGAGAGTGAAGGTAGAAATGTCGCTGTGCAAAGCCATTGCAAGAGGAAGGTTTATTAACGTACAGGGAGAAAAAGTATGGATCCATTTTCGCTATGAGAAGCTACCTAAAATTTGCTTTTCATGTGGGTGGATTTTACATGGGGGGGAAGGATGTTCTATTCAGACAAATGATACTGGGGGTGATGGTCCCAAAGGGTTACAGTTTGGGTCATGGCTCCGAGCTGAGAACACGGGTTTCCGGCGCTGGTCTTCTGGTCACACCGGCAAAGGAGAATGGAAAAAGGGCTCTGAAAGGGGAAGAGACGACGGTGAGAGGGAGGCAGATGACTCTTGTAGTTACATGATACGAAGGTGGCCGGAGCAAGGTTCTGATAAGGGGCAGTTTAGACAATTAACACCCCACTCAACAGAATCTGATGAGGTAACAGAAAAGGTAACGGATATAGGAAGGGGAGTGGGGAAGGCACTTACTGAACAAGTGAATTGCAATGCGGGGGAATCTAATAGTGGGGACCATGAGTTGGTTAAGGAGACCCCCCTACAAGCGCAACAGAAACAAAAGGTAGAAGGGGTTGTTACAACAAACGGGAGGGTGAGATACCAATACATGGAGGACAGCATTGATAATGGGCCTGGCGAGATTGAAGAGCAAGGTCATGATCCTGAGGAACATGAACCTGATGGTGGGCCTGGTGGGCAGGGACACGAACCTGAGGGTGGGCTTGGTGGACAGGGACATAAACCTGATGATGAGCCTTTTTGTCCACTTGCATCCTCTCCGGACTGTATGCATGAGGTGGTAGTTGTTGAGGCCCCGATACTAACCTTGAGCCTGAAGGAGCAGGGCGTAGGAAGCAGGTGGAAACGCAGATCTCGTGCAAAGAGTGGAGGCCAACAGGAAAGAAGGAGATCATCCAGCAATAAAAGGAAGGTGGAGGTAAGGGAGGAAGAAAATTGTCTCTTAACAAAAGCTAGAAAGATAGTTGATGGAGATATGCAGGAAAACAGTGTATTATCACAGAAAATGGTGGAGGCTGCTAGTCAGCCCCACCAGTCGCTATGAAAACACTGAGCTGGAATTCCCGTGGGCTTGGGAACCCACGTGGAATTCGAAACCTTCGTGACCTTGTTATGAAGGAAGATCCCGACATATTGTTCATTCAGGAAACTAGGCTAAGAGTTTCTGAAATGGACAAATGTAAGCTTCGGATGGGTTTTGCAAATTGTTTAGCAGTTAGTTGTGAGGGAAGAAGGGGTGGTTTGGCTTTATTATGGAAAACAGAAGTGGACCTTTCTATTTTACAGTACTCAAAAAACCATATTCATGGTGTTATTGTTGAAAAAGAACAGAATGGAAGGAGGTGGATGTTCACAGGTATCTATGGTTTCCCTGAGGTGGCCAATAGACACTTGACATGGGATCTTATGAGATCTCTAAAGTGTGAGGATAGATTGGGGTGGTTGTTGGTTGGTGACTTTAATGAAATCATACACCAATCTGAGAAGTGAGGGGGAGTGGACAGACCCGAATGGCAAATGAAAAATTTTAGAGAGGCTATAGATGACTGTGGGGTTAAGGACCTGGGGTACAAAGGAAGTCCATATACGTGGTCCAATAGAAGAGGGGATTATGAGTGCATAAGTGCTCGACTGGACAGGGCTCTAGCTAATGAAGTTTGGTGTTTAAATAACCCTATGGCAATTGTGGTACATGGTTCAGTAGCCTACTCTGACCATATTCCTCTGTGGGTGGATACAACTGGAGCTCATACAAATAGGAGAGGTCATAAACCTTTCAGGTTTGAATCAATGTGGTTAGGGGAGGAAGGTTGCTCAAAGCTAATCAAAGATTCATGGAGGGGAAGGAGGAAAGAAGGAGGCTTAAACTCTTTAATGCAGTGGACTCGAAAGGTGGGGGAGAAACTAAAGGTATGGAACAAAAAGAGTTTTGGCAATGTACAAGTCAAAATAGCTGAGGCAAAAGGAAAATTAAGTCTTTTACAAGAAAAGGATCCTGCTGGTTTGAACATTCAAGAAAATAGCAATGCCAGGGAAGAAGTAAATAAATGGTTAGGAAGGGAGGAGGAGATGTGGCATCAGAGATCTAAGGTTTTGTGGATTCAGGCTGGAGACCAAAACTCCAAATATTTCCATTCAAAAGCCTCACACAGGAAAAAGAGGAATACCATAAAGAGATTGCAGGATGATCAAGACCACTGGAAAGAAGGAAAAGACATGGAAGATTTAGTGGTGAACTATTTTCAACAGCTATTTTCTAGCTCTGAAGAGAGGGATTACACTGAGTCTGTTGCTGAGGTGGAAGCCAAAGTTTCAACACAAATGAATGAAGATTTGATGAGACCTTTTACTGCAACAGAAGTCTATACGGCCCTTTCTCAAATGCATCCAACAAAGGCTCCAGGCCCCGATGGTATGCCACCTATCTTTTATCAAAAATACTGGGGTACAATAGGCTCTTCAGTGACTGAGGCTGTGTTAGAGGCCCTAAATTCTGGGGTATTCCCAAAAGACTTAAATCATACCTTCATATGTCTAATCCCTAAAAAACAGAACCCCACCGAAGTAGCTGATTTTCGACCTATTAGCTTGTGTAATGTTCTCTACAAACTTATTTCCAAAGTCATAGCTAATAGATTGAAAGCTTTCCAAAGTCTTAAACCAACTCGAGGATTGAGACAAGGGGATCCCTTATCCCCTTATCTTTTTCTCCTCTGTACTGAGGGACTAGTTGGGTTGTTGAAGAATGCAGCCAGGAACTCAATGATACCTGGAATTCGTATATGCAGAGGGGCTCCAGCTATAAACCACTTACTTTTTGCTGATGACAGTGTCATATTCTGCAAAGCGGATATCCAAACCAATATTGAATTGCAAAGGATCTTAAAGAGGTTTGAACTGGCTTCTGGGCAGAAACTAAACATGGATAAGACAAGCATGGTGTTCAGTAGCAATGTAAGGGATCCTATGCAAGAGGACATTAGAAATATGTGGGGTGGCAGTGCTATACAGCAATATGAAAGATATTTGGGGTTGCCTCCAATGATTGGTAGGAAGAAATCTAATGCTTTCTCTGAGATTAAGTCAAGAGTATGGAAGAAACTGCAATGTTGGAAGGAGAAACAATTGTCTCAAGGAGGCAAGGAAATCTTACTGAAGGCAGTAGCATTGGCTATTCCCACTTATGCCATGAGTTGCTTCAAATTACCAGATTGCCTATTTAAAGAGCTTGAAAGCTTGATGGTTAGATTCTGGTGGGGTAGAACTGAAAAGAACAAAAAGATCCATTGGGTGAGTTGGAAGGTTATGTGTAAATCAAAATTTCAAGGGGGGCTAGGTTTTAAAGAACTAAGATTTTTTAACACAGCCCTTCTTGCAAAACAAGGCTGGAGGCTTACCACTCAGTCAGATTCTTTGATGTATCAAGTGTTCAAAGCAAGATATTTTCCAAGAATGGAGTTTTTGGATTCAAAGCTTGGTCATAACCCATCATATGCATGGCGGGGGATCTGGGAAACAAGAGCCTTGTTAAGGCAGGGATGTCAAAGGAGGGTAGGGGATGGGAAGACTATTAGGATCTGGCATGATCCTTGGATTCCAGGCTATAAAAACTTGATGCCAGAAAACACAGAATTAGAAGTGCAGGAAAGTACTACTGAAACAGTGGACTCGCTCATTAGTAGGGAAACCAGATGGTGGAATGCTCCAAAAGTCCGAGCTCTCTTCAATCCAATTATAGCAGAGAAGATACTGAAAACAGTAATATGTCCAGAGGGTTATGAAGACAGATGGATGTGGACTGAAGAAAGAAGTGGTGAGTTCAGTGTTCGTAGTGCTTACAAGCTACTACAAAAAAGCATGTATGATGCTGAAGGGCAGTGTTCAAATAGTAGTAATCTGAATAGTTTATGGAAAGCAATATGGAAGATGAAGTTGCCTTTGAAAATAAGAATTTTTGCGTGGAAATTATGCAAAGACTGCGTACCAACTGGGTTGAATCTTATTAAAAGACATGTTGATATAGACCCCATATGCTGTATATGTGCTGAGCAGAATGAAGATTTGGGGCACGCTATTGTTTTCTGTCCAAAGCTTTTAGAATTCTGGAAATGCCAGTTTCCTAATATGTTTGATATCCCACAACCTGTCCATTTCATTGATTTAATTCTTCATGTGCACAAGAATGGGAGTACAGAGGAGCTGCAGAAATTCTGTCTGATAGCATGGAGTTTTTGGTACAGAAGAAATAAGAAGATCCACGAAGCTATTATCCTGCCTATTAAACAAGTTGTAGATCATGCCTTCTCAGTTCAGTCTTGTTATGTGTCCTGCTCCCAACTGAAAAGCATAAATCAGACGAAACTTAATGTTTTCTGGAGTCCTCCCCCAGAGGGTTTTCTGAAACTTAATATTGATGGAGCTTTGTTTTTTGATCAAAAGAAAGCAGGAGTTGGGGCTGTGCTTCGAGATGGAAAAGGTGTAGTAATCTTTGCAGCTAGCAAGACAAAATTCTATATTGAAGAACCAGAAACTATTGAGCTTGTGGCAGCCTTAAGGGGTCTTCAGCTATGTCTTCAATCGGGCATATCCAAGCTGATGGTGGAGTCAGATTGCAAGTTACTTGTGGATACTTTGCATATAGAGTTAGAGCAGAATGCATCACACTTAGGTAATCTGGTCTCAGAAGTTAAAAGATTGATGTCTCATTTTGATGTTTGTTTATGTAAACATGTGAGTCGTCTAGGCAATACAGTTGCTCATAAGCTAGCTAGAATGGCTTGGAATTTGGATGATTTGGTTGTATGGGGGGAGTCTGTACCGGAATCTATAGCCCACACTATTTGGGTGGAAAAGGTTTCTTGTAATCGCTGATGCAATATAGTTAAGAGCCATTTCTTATCAAAAAGAAAAACTCTTCATCATCTCAGGTATTTTCTCTTTCATTTCTTTCACACGGTACAAGTAAATCATTTTTATTGGAATGGGCAAAATTAAACTCTTATTTTAATTAATATGAGATAAATTTAATTTTAATTATTTGATTTACATCCATACTTCTATTTATTTATTATATAATAATAATGATAATGTAAAATAAATTTAATTTTGACTATTTTATTTATATAAAATTTTCACATTAAGAATATCTATTTATTTTTTATATAATAATAAAATAATATTAATTTAATTGTTTTAATTTTTAATTTATTAAATTTTATCGAAATTTTCAGTCAATGATGGAAGACTCCAAAAGAATTTTGTTTTAAACTTCAATGTCGTCAGACACTTTCGGTGATTTAAAAATATATATATATATATATATATATATTTATAATAAAAGAAATGACTTTATCATTGG
Source organism: Carya cathayensis (assembly GCA_011037825.1). Classification (NCBI taxonomy): domain Eukaryota; kingdom Viridiplantae; phylum Streptophyta; class Magnoliopsida; order Fagales; family Juglandaceae; genus Carya; species Carya cathayensis. Next base: position 1,239,848 of record QGSO01000251.1, on the reverse strand, counting down.
GCAGCGTCGGGGCCCAGTCTCCATTATTGCATGGTCCTACTAAGTGATATTATTCTTCTTTCTTAAGAAAACATGTTGTCGGATATTTTAAGTTAATTTGATACTTATACATGTAACAGACGTTTGTGAATTTACACTTCATGTTCTGATTGTGATAAAGAATGTCTTTTGCATGTTAAAAGAACTTAGATTTTAATAGCCTTCTATAAATTAGTACTGATCTTTCTCAAATCATTTGACGTGAATATATATATAATAATCATATGATCAATTAGTTACGTAGTTTACTTTTTCTGCCTTTTGTTTTTCCCCAAAGCCAGGCCCAAATACTAGAATTCTTAGCCTTTATCTATGACGAATTAAATCTCATCCACTTTCTCCAAAAATAATAAAAAAAAGAGAGAGAGAGAAATAAAGTTTAAAGAGATTATGAAAAGTTGTTTAATAATCAGATATCATTCATTACTTCGTACGTTTCTCTAAAAAAAGAAATTATTGCAAAAAAATATTAATATTCCTTTCTAGCAAGTCAATCACTGATAATTTGGTTCAGTGGGTTTAAGATCAGTCGACAAGTTGGATTCGCAATCGCTTTTGAATTTTGTTTTGTTTTTTGTCCCTTTTCTATTTTGACGTTGGATTGTTTGGAAAGACATATAAGACAGGTTTGGGGGGTAACAGATACAAAATTTTCATATAATTTCATCTTATTTTATTTTTAAATATAATTTAAATATAAAGTTTTCAAATTAATTATTATAAATTTTTCATACTTTTAAATAAAAAATAAAAAATAATTCTAATTTTTTCAAATTTTCAAACAAAAATAATATTAAAAAACTATATTTTTACAATATTTTTAATTTATAATATTTTTTATTCAGTTTTTTTTATTCTTTTCTAAAATTTAAAAAAAATAATTCAAACTATATTATTATTATTTATAAACTATATTATTATTATTTATAAAATTTTTATTTCATCTCATTCTCTAAACCTACCGGATAATTATTAAAGTATATGCAACATTGCAAAGAAAAAAAAGAGCACTCTTCAAATAAATTGTAATGATAAATGCTTTATCTATAAATGCTTCAAGTGGTAGGTAGAAAGGATAAAAACGTTTACACCCACCAACTGATCAATATCAGAGTAATTGAAGACACTCACTCCGTAAAAGCATGCAGCTCATGTTCCCTCCATGAAAAGCACAACCCAACCTGCCATGTTGCCTTCATGGTCTCGGGTTCACACGTTCTCACTAAGGGAATATATTCCTTCTACTTTACATCTGCATATTCTTTGTATATATATTAATGCCTTGTGCATTGCTGTGTCGTGAATATTAATCAGAATCATTTTCTTGTATTCTTACAATCGAAGTGCTCATCCACAAGCCTCAAGTACTCTTTCTTTTCATATAGCATCAGTAAGTTTTGAGCCCATCTTACTTACCTTTCTGATCCGAAGCAGATCGATCGGCTTGGAAGCCAATATCAGATCAGATCATATCAATTATTTTTCGGTGAGTATTAATTTCTTGCCTCTTAATTAGTAATTTCATTCGTAGACTCATGTTTTCTCTATATATTCTTCTTCTATATTCATGATTAGTGATTACCATCCATTTACCCTTGCAAGAAATTTATTCCACCTACAATATTAATGCGCTTCCTTGATTACCGTTGATTGTCAAAATAGCTGTAGTAATCAAGCTTGACTTAAGGCCGATAATGAATGTCGACAAAACACTATGTTTTTATGCCTTTTGGCAAAAAATACATGCAAAATCATGAAAGGCTAGCAGCTGCTACATTAATTAATTATTAAAAGGGAAAAAAATAATAATTTGAGAACCATAAAAGACTTACCCGCAAGAAATCCGAAAAAAAATAAAATAAAAAGCTAATCTATGAACCATACTACTCACGAATATGTACCTCTGATCAAATTCTATATCTAGGGCGAAACTAATTGGAAGCTAGCTAGCTTTGTTAACTTCTGATCATCAGCAGAATTATTTTCTTTTTCCACTTTCGAGGTGAGTGTTATCTGGACCCAATATTCGAATTTGGAGATGATCAAGAAATGTTCAAATTACTTAATACATCCATCTTCATTAATTGACCCTATTTTTCAGGCTGTATGTTATATATATATTTATATATATATATATATATATATATATGACGAACACAAATTTACGGTATAATTAAATATAGTGATCAGGGAACAATGGAGCTTCAACATTTCAGTCACTCACATCCCTTGTTGTTGAATGATAATGTATTACTAGAAGATGATGAAGATTATACTGATTGTCAATTGTGCGGCGAAAGTATATCATCAGGTACTCCTTGTTACACATGTAAAGAAGATGGGTGCGAGGATATCTACATACATAAATCATGTGCCGATTTACCCCACCAGTTGCAGCACCCATCCCATCCCAAACATGATCCACTTACTCTCAGTCAAGGAAATTGGGAAAAAGAAAATAGAACATGTGACGGTTGCGGAAGAGAACAACTGTGGTGGGAGGCATACGTGTACACTTGTTCTCGTTGTGATAAGTTCTATCTTTGTATGAAATGCGCTTCGCTTTCACTAACCACAAAAGTTGATATTCACGACCACCCATTGACCCTTGTGCGGAAATTATCCCAATTTTTTGTGATCATTGTGAGAAAGAAGGGAATGGCATGTTTTATTTTTGTGCTACCTGTTTGTTTACAATCCACCCAGAATGTACTCTTTTACCATTGGTTGTACGACCACTCACTAAAAAGGCCGAGATTCACAACCATTCATTGACCCTTGCAAGAAAATTGATCTCATTCACTTGCGATGCTTGTGGGAAGGAAGGCAGGGGCATGTTTTACTTTTGTGCCATCTGTTCATTTGTGATCCATCTAGATTGTGCTTCCTTACCATTGGTTGTCAAAGTTATACGGCATGAACACCCTCTCAAATGTTATCAAAGTGACTGTCTCCCAGCCATTAGTCCATCTGGCGATAGTGTTTGTCAACTATGTGTTAACATGGTGGACACAGACTACATGGCCTATCATTGCTCAACTTGTGGTTTTGTTGCCCACCTTCATTGTGCTACAAGCAAGGAAGAGAGAGATGAGACATTTGTACCAAAGTATAAAGATGAAGAATCTATTGAGTCATTGACAAGCATGTTGGAACATGAAGAACTTGGGATTGATGAATCCACAGACGTATTGACATATGTTGTTAGAAAGTTCAAACGAGGAGTAGATGGGATTGAAATAGCTGCAGAAATCAAACATTTTAGTCATGAGCATGACTTAAAACTCATTGACGAGCTTGGGATCAACGAAAAGTGTGATGCCTGTACGCGGTACATCTTTACTCCATATTATGCTTGTGCTCAGTGTAGATTCTTTCTTCACAAATCTTGTGTTGATCAATTAAGACGAAGAATGAGACATCCACTCCATCGACACCCTCTTATGCTCCTCTCTAGGGCAACTTATGATCATAGTGGTACTTTTGGATGTTATGCCTGTGACCGTGCTTGTAATGGCTTCACTTATAATTGTGAAGAATGCGAATTTGACCTTGATGTTCAGTGCAGTTTACTCCCATATAACTTCACACATGGTAGTCACAAACACCGACTTATTCTTTCTAGGTCACAAGTAGGCAGAAAGTGTAATAATTGTGATTCAACTGAAAAAATCCTATTCTGCTGTGGTAATTGTGAATTCGCATTAGACTTCAAGTGTTTAACACTACCGCATACAGTATGGTATGAACAACATGAACATCCCTTTACTCTTTGTTATGCGCCAGAAGATGATACGGGTGAATATTATTGTGATATTTGTGAAGAAGAACGAGACCCAAGGTTTTGGTTCTACTATTGTGCAGATTGCCTTTATCTTGCTCATCCTGAATGTATTAACGGAGAATCTCCAAATATCAATCCTGCTCATCCGGAATGTATTCTTGGAGAATCTCCAAATATCAAGTTTGTTTAAAACATTTACATGTCTGATTTCGAATTTTAGTGATTAAGTCTTCTTTCTTATGAAAAAATGTTGTTGGATATTTTAAGTTCATTTGATATTTAGGATTTTTGTGAATATACATGGCTTCATTTTCTGATTGTGAATATACTCTTTGTGCTAAATGCACTTCTCTGCCATCCACTAATAAAAAATAATCCCAATTCAGTACTTGTGATTGTTGTGAGAAAGAAGGGAAAGGATACGTTTTAATTTACTTTTGTGCCATCTGTTCATATATGATCCACCAACAATGTTCTTTTAATTTTACCACTGTTTGTATGGCCACTAATCATATATAGAGGGCAAATTTCATAACCATCAATTCACCATTGCAAGAAAATCGATCTCATTCACCTTCGATGTTTGTGGGAATGCAGGCATGTGCATTTCTATTCCACCTAGATTGTGCTTCCTTGATTACCATTGATTGCCAAAATTATAGATATAGAAATCAAACATTACAGTCATGAGCATGACTTAAGGCCGATAAAGAATGTCGGCAAAACTACATAATATTATCCTAATTGAAACTTGAATTAAGTAGTACTGTACATTAAAAATTTCTTTTGCATGTTAAAGAACTTTGATTTTAATGGCCTTCATAAATTGGAGTACGAATCTTTCTCATATCATTTGACGAGAATAAATATATTAATCATCCGATCATCTTAATTAGTTATGCAGTTTAATTTTTCTGCCTATTGTTTTTTCCCAAGGACAGGCCCAAAGACTAGAATTCTTAACAGCTTTTATCTCAACCACTTTCTCAAATTAAAAAAAAAAAGGAAAAATAGTTTTAAGAGACTATGAAAAAGTTAATTAATTATCCGGTATCATTAATTACTTCATACGTTTTTGGTTAAAAAAAAGAAATTCTTGCAAGAAACATTAATATTCCCTTCTAGCAAGTCAATCACGGTTAATTAGGGTGATCAGTGGGTTTCAGCTATATCGGCTAGGGGTGAAAAACCGACGTTACGGTTCGGTTTTGTTGAGAAATCGAGACCGACCGGCCGACCATTTCCAAGCATGGAAACCGGCCGAAACCGACCGTGCAAGGGGGGTGAAACCGGCCAAACCACTTTCGGCCGGTTCACGGATGGTTGATCGGTTCTATACAGTTTGGGCCATTCCTTTTGGGCCTTTTTAAAGCCCAATTCATCATCTTTTAGGACTCAATTCATCATCTTTTAGGACTCAATTCATTAGTTAAGACCATCAACATTTGTGGGCTTTTATTTGCTGAAATTTAAAATTAAATTTAAATATTCAATTTCATTTTAATTTTAATGTCATTTATACTACTAGTAACTAATAACTACTAATACTACTTATAGTCTTATATACTAATTACAACTTAACTAAAAACAAATAAATAAAAAACTCCACTAAATGTTTAATACACATTACAAACAAAACCAAATTGTCTTAAGCAAATAAGCGACAATTGTTCCAAATATAGATTCCAAATAAAACCAAATTGTCTTAAAATTTCACAAATCTTCATTCTTCAAGTCTTCAAGATTCCAAATAGATGTCCCATGCAGTATTCGACTCATCAGTCATCAATAGTTGTGATGCACGATGCTCCTAACTCTATATAGAAAAGCATCAAATAATCAATATTAATAAATTAGGATAATGAAAAAGAATTTAAATTTAATTATAAAAGTAAATGAATATGTAAATTGAATGAGAAAAACATTACCAGATTCTACCACAAAGCTTTGAACATTATCCATGGCCTCTTGAATATCAATTGGGGTTGATGGATGTTGCAACTAATTTTGAGTACAAATAAGCGCCTCAACAGTTCTCAGAACCAATGAACTCCGAAAAGGATCAAGTACACGACCTCCCGTACTAAATGTTGATTATGATGCAACCGTGGAAATAGACATGATCAATAAGTCTCATGAAATCCTCGCAAGTATAGGATAGTTAGACTCATTAACTTTCCACCAGTTTAACAAGTCAAAAGATTGGCTGAATGCCTCACAACCATCTGAAAAATACAGGTCAATCTCTGTTTTGGCAGATGTAGATCCAGAGGCACTCGATGCTAGCAACCACTTATAAAAAAATTGTGACTCATGATTGTCTTCACCAACTTTTGTGGATGTAGATGGCAGAGGGGGAACATGTTTAGTCGAGTTAGCCGAGCTACAATATCAAGTCATGTCATTTTTGAGTTTGCTTAAATGAGATGGTTTTGTAGATCTAACACTTCTCAATTATTGGTGAATGATATATTTTATGCACAGACTTACAAATAAAATAACCTTTTCTTTTCAACTCCCTATTGATTTTAATAAAAATCAAAACCTTATTTTCAAACGTAGGTGAAGAAATTAACTAAAAGGAGCAAAAAGTGTAAAAACTACATCCACAAAAACTTCATAAAAAGCAAATTCTTGATCTAGTAGGTAGATAAAAGGACGAGAGTTGTAGAATAATTGTAGAAAGTGAACCCACACCCTCTCAACTCTCTCCATCATGATCAACTCGTCCATACATGATATACCTCTCACAATCTTGCTCTTTCCTTTCATATATATAGCACTAGTAATAGCTATATATGTGAGTCTCGAGCCCATCTTATAAATTACCTAGCTTTCTCCCAAGCAAATTAAACTTGGAAGCTAGCTTGAATTAAGAAAAAGTCCAAGAGTTGTATTAAGAGATTTGATGTAACCCACACATAATAAAATATTCATTTAACTTAAAATAGATTGGCAATTAATATTGTTGTGAAAACGATGACAATAAAGTGAAAAAATATCGAATATGAAAGAGAAAAATCACACACGACACACAGAGGATTTTATTGCTTGATGAATTACACTACAATGGAGGGGTGAAATACTGTTCACCAACAGTGTTGTACAGTATGACCATAAGTGTAGAAAACACATATTTATAGTTAAACGGCGGAAAAAGTCCTATATCTGGAAAAATACGATATTCGCTCGAGCGGCGTGTCGAGCGCGCGTCGAGCGAACTCCCTTCCGTAGGCGTGTCGAGCTCACTGTCGAGCGGACACCGAGCGTTCAACTCTGCCTGACTTCGCTCGAGCGTCTAATGCCTCTGCTCGAGCGAACTTCCTTTCCCGCAACTGCTCGAGCTCACTGTCGAGCAACCTTCGAGCGTTCGAATCTGCCTGGTTTCGCTCGAGCGGCCAAAAGCCGCCGCTAGAGCGAAGTGGACCAGACTCCACAATACTCAACAATTCTCCCACTTGGAGGCTGGTACACTCGCTGCATCGTCCTCTTCCCCAAACGTGATATCCTCCACATCTGCAACTCACTGCCCCTGTCTTCATGCTAGAAGACCAACTGAAGTTGCGTACAACTTCAGTTTCTCAAGTGTAACACCCTTAGTCAACATATCAGCAAGTTTCTTGCTTCCACAAATTTTCTCAAGTAACAATTGTCCGTCATCTAACAATGATCGTATGAAGTGATACTTGATCTGAATGTGCTTGGTCCTGGAATGAAATGCTAGATTCTTGGCAAGGAATATGACGCTCTGACTATCATTGTAGAGAGTGCCCTTTTGATTCTTCTTATCCAATTCCTCCAAGAAGCCTTGTAGCCATATCATCTCCTTTGCAGCCTCTGACACTGCAATTTACTCAGCTTCTGTAGTAGACAAAGAANTAGACATGATCAATAAGTCTCGTGAAATCCTCGCAAGTATAGGATAGTTAGACTCATTAACTTTCCACCAGTTTAACAAGTCAAAAGATTGGCTGAATGCCTCACAACCATCTGAAAAATACAGGTCAATCTCTGTTTTGGCAGATGTAGATCCAGAGGCACTCGATGCTAGCAACCACTTATAAAAAAATTGTGACTCATGATTGTCTTCACCAACTTTTGTGGATGTAGATGGCAGAGGGGGAACATGTTTAGTCGAGTTAGCCGAGCTACAATATCAAGTCATGTCATTTTTGAGTTTGCTTAAATGAGATGGTTTTGTAGATCTAACACTTCTCAATTATTGGTGAATGATATATTTTATGCACAGACTTACAAATAAAATAACCTTTTCTTTTCAACTCCCTATTGATTTTAATAAAAATCAAAACCTTATTTTCAAACGTAGGTGAAGAAATTAACTAAAAGGAGCAAAAAGTGTAAAAACTACATCCACAAAAACTTCATAAAAAGCAAATTCTTGATCTAGTAGGTAGATAAAAGGACGAGAGTTGTAGAATAATTGTAGAAAGTGAACCCACACCCTCTCAACTCTCTCCATCATGATCAACTCGTCCATACATGATATACCTCTCACAATCTTGCTCTTTCCTTTCATATATATAGCACTAGTAACAACTATATATGTGAGTCTCGAGCCCATCTTATAAATTACCTAGCTTTCTCCCAAGCAAATTAAACTTGGAAGCTAGCTTAATTAAGAAAAAGTCCAAGAGTTGTATTAAGAGATTTGATGTAACCCACACATAATAAAATATTCATTTAACTTAAAATAGATTGGCAATTAATATTGTTGTGAAAACGATGACAATAAAGTGAAAAAATATCGAATATGAAAGAGAAAAATCACACACGACACACAGATCTGGTTGGAAATTCTACTACGGGAGTGAGGATTCTTGATGAATCACACTACAATGGAGGGGGAAATACTGTTCACCAACAGTGTTGTACAGTACGACCATAAGTGTAGAAAACACATATTTATAGTTAAACGGCGGAAAAAGTCCTAGATTTGGAAAAATACGCTGCGCACCTCCTCAGCCAAAATCAAATCACGAATATCATCATATTTTAGCTTAGATTTACCGGCAGAATTACTAACAGCCATTCTCATGGCTTCCCAGCTATTTGGCAATGAAGCCAACAATATCAGTGCACGTATCTCATCATCAAATTCAATTTCAACAGACGACAATTGATTTGTGATAGTATTAAAATCATTCAGATGTTGTGCAACAGACATACCATCCGCCATCTTTAAATTGAATAACTTTTTCATCAAGTGTACCTTGTTATTCGCTGACGGCTTTTCATACATACCTGACAAAGCCGTCATGAGATCCGCAGTCGTCTTCTCCTTGATGACGTTGTGTGCAACGGATCTCGACAGGGTTAATCGAATAACCCCCAGAACCTGTCTATCCAACAGATTCCAATCAGCCTCATCCATCTTTTCCGGTCGCTTCCCCAATAACGGAAGATGAAGTTTTTTCCCATAGAGGTAGTCCTCTATTTGCATCCTCCAGTAACCAAAATCCGTGCCATCAAACTTCTCGATCCCCGATACCTTCACTTCATCTCCAGCCACCGTTTTCCCTCAGACCCGAACCTTGGCTCTTGATACCAATTGTTGTGAAAACGATGACAATAAAGTGAAAAAATATCGAATATGAAAGAGAAAAATCACACACGACACACAGATATACGTGGTTTGGCAAATTGCCTACATCCACGGGAGCTGCAGAGGATTTTATTGCTTGAGGAATCACACTACAATGGAGGGGCGAAATACTGTTCACCAACAGTGTTGTACAGTACGGCCATAAGTGTAGAAAACACATATTTATAGTTAAACGGCGGGAAAAGCCCTAGATCTGGAAAAATACAATATTCGCTCAAGCGGCGTATCGAGCGCGAGCGAACTCCCTTCCGCAATCGGCTCGAGCTCACTGTCGAGCGGACATCGAGCGTTCAACTCTGCTTGACTTCGCTCGAGCGTCTAATGCCTCCGCTCGAGCGAACTTCCTTTCCCGCAACCGCTCGAGCTCACTGTCGAGCAACCTTCAAGCGTTCGAATCTGCCTGGCTTCGCTAAGCGAAGTGGATCAGACTCCACAATACTCAACAAATATATCAAAGACACTTATTCATAAAAGGTCCTATATATATATATTAACTTTGTTGTACATTATTTAGTTGAGTAGTTCAAGAATCAAGGCAACTAGTCAAAGAAGGAAGACTACAAAAAAATATATGCTTATTTATCGAGAAATATTTGCAAAATCTTGACAAGAAAATTGATGAATATCATATCAGAAATTTAACATATCGGTGATGATCATGAAGGCCGGGCTTAAAATACATATTTTTATCCTATTGGGAAAAATACAAAATCTTAATTAAGGGGCCTACCTACATTATAGGCATTACTTCAAAATCCTATTTTCAAATATAAGTAACTATATTAATTAAAAGGAAAAAAAAATGAGAACCATAAAATATTTATCTGCAAAAAATTAAAAAAAAAAGAAGAAGAAGAAGTAATTCCAACTTCTCTTCCTCTTGGATGTTTCTAGATGACCATAAAATCAAGTGAACATCCAAAAAAGACAGTGATGTTTCTCTTTGATCAGGGAACTTATATACCATCTCGTGAAATTGATTAATTGAACATCAAAATCATGATTTCACAAAGGTTCTATGGGACTTGAGCCATGCCACTTATAATGGAATGGCCAACGCGGATGTCAACAATTTAAAGGGAGAATATAGTGATATCTCAAACTGACTTATAAGTACGAGTTGTATTTGGGATACTACATTGTTTGAGAGAGAGTACTAGTTCATAGTACCCTTTATAATGATTACGGACATCTTTACCATTGATTGTATGTAATCCATTATACAAGTTGAAACTCACGGCCATCCATTGAGTTTTGTACAATTTGTTCCTCTGTGCTTCAGCAACTTGTGGGTTGGATTCTTAGGAGAAAACATAATTGCAAGTGATTATTACAAAAAAAAAAAAAAACCGGTAGTTTATTCTCAATGTGAGAATTTTGGAAAATTACAAGTACAAAAAGTATGCTTATAAAAATATGAAAGGGTTACAATACGTACAGGCCATGCATTCCATTAAAACTGTATGTTCAGATATCGGTGACGCAATTAATCAAAAGATAAAAAGGGAAAACCTTATCCACAAAAAATTCATACAATCAAAACAATGTTTTAATTGGTTGGTAGAAGGATAAGAACGTCTACACCGGCGGCCACCAATTGATCAAAGTGCTCATCCACACCCCTAATGAACTCTTTCCTTTCTGATCCGAAGCAGATCAATTATTTTTCATCTTAATTGAGGTGAGTATTAATTGCTTGCCTCTTAATTAATTATTTCATTCGTAGACTGTTTTCTCTTATATATTCTTCTTCTTCTTCTTCTATATTGAAATTCATGAAGGCTGCCTGCTTCCTTTTATGTCGAAAACATTTGTTTGAGAATCGAAGTCCATTTGAGTAGTTTAATTAAGATATTGAAATGTTCAAAAGTAGTACTTCATGATCATCAATTTGGAACTGACCTTATTTTTCAGGTAAGACTTGGAAGCTAGCTAGCTTTGTTAACTACTGATCAGCCAAAATCAGAATTATTTTCTTTTTCCCTTTTGAGGTCAGTATTATTATTTAATTAATTGGTATATATATTATTTTTATTTTTCTCCCTCGATCTATATTATATTTTCTTCTTCTATCGATCTGTGAAGTAGTAGTAGAGGCCATGCAGACAGCTGCCATATATATATATATATATACATGTTGATCATAACGTACATGTGTTTGAGAGAGATCAGGTAAAATTGTACGTGTAAGATATATAGATTAATTGGGGTGGTTGTTTATTTAATTTTATTCTTTAATTTTCATTTTGATAAATATATATGATCTGGACCCATTCAAATTTGGAGATGATGAAATGTTCAAATTAATTAATACATCCATCTGGATTAATTGACTGTATTTTTCAGGCCATATATTATTTATATATGACGAATACGAACTTACAGTATAATTAAATAAAGTGATCAGGGAGCGATATGATGGAGCTTCAACATTTCAGCCACCGTCATCCCTTGTTGTCGAATGATGATGAATTACTAGTAGATGATGGATATCATCCATGTATGCTCTGCAGGGAAAAAATATCATTGGGTACTCCTTATTACAGATGTAAAGAAGAATGGTGCGAATCATATTTCTACTTGCATAAATCATGTGCCGAATTACCCCAGCAGTTGCATCACCCATTCCACCCCAAACATGATCCTCTTACACTCAGTCAAATGAAATCGATAAAAGAAAATGAACTATGTGCTAGTTGCAGAAGAGATCACAAGTGCGGGTTGGCTGCATACGCGTACACTTGTTCTCGTTGTAATAAGTTCCATCTTTGTATTAAACTTCGCTTTCACTAACCACAAAAGTTGATATTCACGACCACCCATTGACCCTTATGCGGGAATTATCCCAATTCATTTGTGATCATTGTGAGAAAGAAGGGAATGGCATGTTTTATTTTTGTGCTACATGTTCGTTTATGGTTCACCCAGAATGTACTCTTTTACCATTGGTTGTACGACCACTCATTATAGAGGCCGAGATTCACGACCATTCATTGACCCTTGCAAGAAAATTGATCTCATTCACTTGCGATGCTTGTGGGAAGAAAGGCAGGGGCATGTTTTACTTTTGTGACATCTGTTCATTTGTGATCCATCTAGATTGTGCTTCCTTACCATTGGTTGTCAAAGTTATACGGCATGAACACCCTCTCAATTGTTGTCAAATTTACTCTCTTCCAGCCATTAGTCCATCCAGCCATAGTGTTTGTCAACTATGTGTTAACATGGTGGACACATACTACATGGTCTATCATTGCTCAACTTGTGGTTTTGTTGCCCGCCTTCATTGTGCTACAAGCAAGGAAGAGAGAGATGAGACATTTGTACCAAAGTATAAAGATGAAGAATCTATTGAGTCATCGACAAGCATGTTGGAACATGAAGAACTCATGATTGATGAATCCATAGACATTGAGGCATACGTTGTTAAAAAGTTCAAACTAGGAGTTAATGTGATTAAAATAGCTGCAAAAATCAAACATTTTAGTCATGAACATGACCTAAAACTCACTGCCAAGTTTGGTATCAACGAAAAGTGTGATGCCTGTACACAGTACATCTTTACTCCATATTATGCTTGTGCTCAGTGTAGATTCTTTCTTCACAAATCTTGTGTTGATCAATTAAGACGAAGAATGAGACATCCAATCCATCGACACCCTCTTATGCTCCTCCCTAGGGCAACTTATGATCATAGTGGTACTTTTCGATGTGATGTCTGTCGGTGTTCTTGTAATGGCTTCACTTATAATTTTGAAGAATGTAAATTTGACCTTGATGTTCAGTGCAGTTTACTCCCATATAACTTTACACATGATAGTGACGAACACCGACTTATTCTTTCTAGGTCACAAGAAGGCAGAAAGTGTAATGGTTCATTTTTCCTTCTTTTTCTTTGAAAAGAAATTGTGGTAACTGTATTGAAGTAATTACTTTATATTTATAAATGAAGATGTAACGTCAACAGGATCAGGAGAAGGTGATTAACGTTGGAAAATCCTCCATGTAGGGCATTAATTTGAGATTAGTTACAATATATGCTGAAACTCAATATTTATGGGGCATTAATTGTTCAAGTATTTTCACAAGTCCTTAAAGGAATAGCTTAATCAACATTACATTAATTAAACTAATTAAAAATAAAATAACAAGTGTTTTGTCTTGCATGACTTACCTTCAAATAACAAACACAAGTGCTTAAAACATCACTTATTATTATCGTGGAATCTATATATTTCAATGGTGTGTTATTTAAATGTGTCAAAAAAAGACTTGCAAATATATTTTTCGTTTTGAAAAGTAGAAATCTAATGGTCTAATTTTGAAAATTAGAATCAAAAGGTTATCTAAATAAAATCAAATTATTTGAATGATTACTATTAAATTACTTGAGAAAATAACTAACACGGTTTAATATAAACAAAGAAAATGTTATGGAATCTATATATATCATCACCTGGGGATGTTATTTTATTAGTTTTAATTATAATCCAAGTTTACTTGGGCTTTTATTTAAATTGAATAATCTCGCAAGCTTAATTCTTTTATTCTTTTTCTAATAAGCACACACTTTATTAATAAAAAAAGAATATATATGAAAAATTCTACTCATCATCTCTATACTACATACCGCACATATTTTTTTTTATCCTTTTATTTATTTTTTCATTAACAAATATGTAATATAAGGATGATGAGTAGAAGAACTTAATTATCTTAATTACTTGATCATCTCAGAGATCAAGCATTTCCTTGGTGAACCCCATATCTATTCTATTATTAGACCATGTGGGTTTTTGTCCTTTAGTAAGAATGTCACTAAGAGAACAGAACTCAAGTGCTTCTCTCAAGGCAGCTTCAATTAGTTTATACTTTTTATTGTCTAGATGGTGCCCAACCTATTCACTTTGACTGATTATCTCGTTAAAGTCTCCAACAAAAATCCATGGCATAGTAGTGCCAGGCTTTAGGTGCTTTAGTAAATTCTAGCTACTTGTCCTCTTGGATGTTTCTAGCAAGATGACCATAAAATCAAAAAGACATTGTGTTTCTCTTTGATCAGGCTACTTATATGCCATATGGTGAAATTGATTAATTGAACATCAAGATCCTCATGATTTCACATAAGTATTATGGGACTTGAGCCATACCACTTTTGTAAGAAAATAAGGTGTAGAGTAGCACTTGTGAAGCAAATGATAGAAGGGAATTATGAAAAAGGAAGATAGCTTCAAATGGAAGAGAAAGCTGTTGAAATTCTCATTAACTCACAACTCGTGAATACAGGTTCTGTTACAAATATATATAGATTATAGAAAACAAAAAGACTAAAAAGGAAGAGTCCTAAAGTTAACTTTTTATTTTCTACTGATTTAAAAGTAATCTAAGACATTGCTTTTCATGACAACCTAAGACATTACTTTACATAACTTTATATGCAATTGTGTGCACTCTTGATCAGCTGTTGATGCATGCTTTCATGCTTTTCTATTGCCTTACTTTTCTGTGCCAGTGCTTGACACTTTTCAGCTGCTGCATCTTGCTTTTCATCAACTTGTCTGGTGCATGATGTTTCCTGCATGTTATTGTGTGCTTGTTCAGAGTATACATCTTCCTTCTCATTTTCTGTTTAGTGTGACAATAGCCTCCCACAAGATGGAGAGTAGTAATTAACTACTCCCATCTTGCCTAGATGTGAATCAATGAGATAAGCAGGGAGTGCCTTAGTGAATACATCAGCTAACTGCAGCCTACGAGAAATGTAAGAAGTCTGAACACTTCCCGCCAATATCTTATCCTTTATGAGATGGTGGTCTAGCTCAATAGGTTTGGTCCTTTCATGGAATACAGGGTTAGATGCAATGTGCAAAGCTGCTTGATTATCACAGTAAAGAGTGGCAGCTTGTGCATGAAGTACTAGCAAATTTGTGAGGAGATACTTTATCCAAGTCACTTCACAACAAGTTGCAGCCATGGACCTATATTCTGCTTCAACAGAGGACCGTGACACAATGGGTTGTTTCTTGAACTTCCAAGATATCAAGGAAGTTCCAAGGAACACACAATACCTTGTGACTGATCTCCTAGTGTCGGGGCAGGATGCCTAATCTGAGTCACAATATGCTGACAGTTGAAGTTCAGCTGAGGAAGAGAACATAATCCCTTGACCAGGAGCTCCTTTTATGTGCCTTTGAACCTTTTGAGCTGCACTTAGGTGAATGTGGGTTGGACTGTCCATGAAGTGGCTTAACTTTTGCACACTATAGGAGATGTCAAGTCTTGTAATTGTTAAATAGAGCAATCAACCAATGAGCCTTCTGCATACTGCTAGATCGGAGACCATTTGACCAGTGCCTTTGCTTAGCATAGTGTTTTAGTCCATAGGGACCTTAACAGGTCTTGAACCAAGAGTGCCCGAATCTACAAGGATGTCAAGTGCATACTGCCTTTGGCAAATGTGGATTCCTTTGGAGGATCGAGCCACTTCTATCCCAAGAAAGTACCTTAGGTGACCCAAGTCTTTAATCTTGAATTTTTTATTCAAGAAGCTTTTCATGAGGGCAACAGATTCTGTATTGTCACTAGCTACAATGATATCATCCACATATACTAATAATGCAGTAAATGAATTAGGTCCTCTCATTGTGAAAAGGCTATAGTTAGCCTTTGATTGCTTAAAACCAAACTCAAGTAATGCAGCAAAAAGTTTAGAGTACCATTGCCTCAAGGCTTGCTTCAAGCCATACAAACTCTTCTGTAGTTTGCATACCTGATCTGACTTTCCTTTGTTGTACTCCGGAGGTTTTTGCATATAAATTTCCTCTTCTAAGTCTCCATGAAGGAACGCATTTTTCACATTGAGCTGATGCAATTGCCAACCTTTCACTGTTGCTATGGAAGGCAGACTTCTCACTGTGACCATCTTAGCAATAGGAGAAAAAGTCTCAAGGTAGTCTATCCCTTCTGGTTGCATATATCCCTTTGCAACAAGTCGAGCTTTTAGCCTTTCAATTGTCCCAGCTGAGTTACACTTCACCTTGTAAACATATTTACAATCAATTGGAACCTTCCCTGGTGGTAAGTCAAAAATCACCCATGTGTTGTTTAGTTTTAAAGTTGTCAACTCAGCTTCCATAGCTTTGCACCAATTGGGATCTTTAATAGCTTGGTGATATGTATGTGGCTCAGTTTGAGTGGAAATGGAGGTGGAAAAAGCTTGAAAATTAGGAGAGAACTTTTGATAGGATAAAGTACTTGACAAAGAAAATGGTGTACCTGAAGAGGATGGAGCTGTCTGATCTACAGAGTGGGAAGGGGAACCAAGGGTGACCTGCTGGCAGCGATAATCTTGAAGGTACTGAGGTGCCTTCTAAGTTCTGGTTGACTTTCGAGGTGGAGATTGGAACAAAGGGGACTTCAAAACCTGATCAGTACAAGCAGGAAGGTGTATGGGGTTGCTGTCTTCGAAAACTTCAGGTGTGGGCAATAGCTCTGATGTGGTAAGATCAGGGCTATAAATGCTGTTAGGAAGATATGGTGGTCTTGGTGAAAAGAGAGGGTGATTTTCTGTTTGTGGAGGCTGAAGAGTTCGAGCATGATCATGGCTATAAGGTCAGTACAGTAAGGAGAAGTCTTAGCTAAAGAGGTGTCAACATCCTACTCAATGGTGGGCATGGATAACTGCTGTGGAGTTGAATTCATTTGAAAGGGAAAGATAGATTCGTGGAAAATGACATTCCTAGACACAAACACACTTTTGCTCTCAAGGTCAAGTAACTTGTAACCTTTCACCCTAAAAAGATACCCTAGAAAAACACACTTCCTCCCCCTAGGATCAAACTTCTTTCTGCCTTGAGATAGGGTGGAGGCAAAAGAAAGACAACCAAACACCCTCATGTGTTCTTAGGTTGGTTTGGTTTGAAAAAGGGTCTCATAAGGTGTTTTATTGTCAAGCAAGGGAGTTGGAATCCTGTTTATGATATAAGTGGCAGTGAGAATGCATTTATTGCAATACTTGAAAGGGATATTAGATTGAAATCTTAAAGCCCTTGCAACATTCAAAAGGTGCTGATGTTTTCTCTCAACAATGTTATTTTATTGAGGTGTTTGGACACAACTCCTTTGATGAATTACACCTTTCTTACTTAAAAAGTCTTTCATTTGAAACTCAGCACCATTGTCACTCCTAATAGTTTTAATTTTAGTTCCAAACTGAGTCTCAACCAAGTTGAAGAAGGACACTATGCAGTGTCTTGTGTTAGACTCGTTCTTAAAGAGGTAAACCCAAGTGGTTTGAGTAAAATCATCCACAATGGTGAGGAAAAAATGAGTGCCATCATAAGCTATATCTGAAGAGGGCCCCCAAAGATCAAAATGAACAATTTCAAAACTTTTAGAAGAGCAATGAAAGCTGTGAGCAAAAGGCAACCTGTGCTGCTTGGCCATAGGGCAAACACATCAAGGCATTTTGTCATTTGAAGGTAAAGGTTTTTGTACAATAGCATCATTGATTAAAGAAATCCTAGAATCTGAACCATGGCCTAGGCGACAATGGCATAGGTTTGAAACACAAATACTATTCATGACAAGCAAAAATAAAGCTGTCTTTCTTGGAAAACTTTGAAAGGGTGGTCATCAATTTTGAGGGAGAGACTTTCACTTTCAGCAGATGGTACAATCCATCCTTGGTTTGACCCATCCCAATCGTGGTCCATGATAAAAGGTTCTGTAGAAAATAAAAGTTTGACAAAAATACAAGGCAACAAGCAAGGTCCTTAGCAATTTTTCTGGCAGACAACAAATTGAAAGAAAATGATGGGACACAAAACACATAATTCAAAATGATGTATTTAGTAATTCTAACTGTTCCTATATGTGTGAAAGGTACCTTTTCACCATTTGGAAGCTTAACTAAACAAAGTGCACTTTTAGTGACTGTGTTGAAAAAAGAGATATTGCAAATTATATGGTCAGTTGCATCCGTGTCCGGAATCCAAGGAACATTAGAAAAACTAGAGGATTTCTGTGTATAGGCTAAGAGGCAAGAAAAAATACCAGACATCTTGGAAGTATTTGCTGTGTTTGTTGCAGTGGGAAAGGTGGTTTGATGTTGCCCTGCGGGAGAATTGAAATGTGTACCACGTGTCCACTCATATTACAGTGGCTACACATAGGAGTTTTGGCATTTCCAGCCTTAAAACAAGTATCTAAAGTGTGTCCCTGCATCTTATAATGTGTACAATGAGGCATCTCACGCCTATTTGCAGACTTGAAGTTGCCAAAATTTCCTTTAGTGAACATGGCCATAATGTCAGGGGAAGATATTCCAAAAATCATTTGGTGTTGTTTCTCCTGTTGTTGAGTCATTTAGAAGACTTTGTTCAATGCAGGCATAGGTTCGATTCGCATGATCTGGTCCCTAGTATTAGAGTAGCAGTCACTTAAGCCCATAAGGAACTGGATGACACAGTCCCTTTGGTGCCTCTCCATTAGGATCTTTAGTTGACTACAGCTACATTCAGGCATAGGGTCATATAGAGCTAGCTCATCCCAAATGGTCTTGAGTTCTCCAAAGTAAATGCTCACTGAGTCATCTCCTTGTGAGAGGCTTGTGAAAGATTTCTTTAGCTAAAAAATACGTGGCCCATTTTGTTGTGAAAACCTATCTTGCAGCTCATTCCAGATAGCATAAGCATCATCAACAAAGACCAAACTGGTTCTCACAGAGCTGCTTACTGTGTTGTGAATCCAGGATACCACTACATCATTGCAGCGTTCCCAAGCCTCCATGAGAGGATCATCCTGACTTGCAGGCCTTTTGATGTCTCCATTAATGAAGCCAATCTTGTTCTTGGCCCTGAATGCTCTTCTTATAGCTCTAGACCAAGTAACATAATTTTCTGTGGTTAGGAGGTCGGTGACCAAACTGGCTGCTGTGTTAACTCCATGTTCTATCCGATATGGATTATTTTGGTAAGAGAAGTTGAGGAAGCATGGAACATGTTGATTATTCTGGTCGATTGATTCTTCTTCCCTTGTTCACAACAACTACTGCTCTGGTACCATGTAAGAAAATAAGGTGCAGAGTAGCACTTGTGAAGCAAATGAGAAAGGAAGATAGCTTCAAATGGAAGAGAAAGCTGTTGAAATTCTCATTAACTTACAACCCATGAATACAGGTTCTATTACAAATATATATAGATTACAGAAAATAGAAAGACTAAAGAGGAAGAGTCCTAAAGTTAACTTTTTATTTTCTACTGATTTACAAGTAATCTAAAACATTGCTTTTCATGACAACCTAAGACATCACTTTACATAACTTTATCTGCAATTGTGTACACTCTTGATCAGCTGTCGATGCAT
Source organism: Carya cathayensis (assembly GCA_011037825.1). Taxonomy (NCBI): domain Eukaryota; kingdom Viridiplantae; phylum Streptophyta; class Magnoliopsida; order Fagales; family Juglandaceae; genus Carya; species Carya cathayensis. The sequence continues at coordinate 1,220,037 of QGSO01000251.1, read as the reverse complement.
GCTTTCATGCTTTTCTATTGCCTTACTTTTCTGTGCCAGTGCTTTATACTTTTCAGCTGCTACATCTTGCTTTTCATCAACTTTGCTGCATGATGTTTCCTGCATGTTATTGTGTGCTTGTTCAAAGTATACATCTTCCTTCCCATTTTCTGTTTCGTGTGACAATAACTTATGATGGAATAACCAACGTGAGTGTCGGCAATTTAAGGGGAGAAGATAGTGATATCTCAAACTGACTGATAAATATAGGTAGTATTTAGGATACCTCATTATTTGAGAGGGAGTAGTTCATAGTACTCTTTATAATGATTTGAGGCAGTTTTACCATTGATTGTACTCAATCCATTATACAAGTTGAAACTCACAATCATCCATTGACCCTTGCGCCACAATTTCTTATCTCACTCACTCACGACATTTGTGGGAGTGAAATCAATGCTAGCTTTTACTTTTGTATAATTTGTTCCTCTGTGCTTCAGCTACTTGTGGGTTGGATTCTTAGGAAAATAACATAATTGCAAGTGATTCTTACAAAGAAAGAAAAAAGAAAAAAGAAAAAAAGACCTGTTGTATTTTCTCAATGTGGGAATTTTGGAAAATTACAAGTGTAAAAAGTATGCTTATAAAAATCTGAAAGGGTTACAATACGTACAGAGCATGCATTCCATTAAAACTGTATGTTGAGATATCGGTGACGCAATTAATCAAAAGAAAAAAAAGAGTAAACCTCATCCACAAAAAATTCATACAATCAAAGCAATGTTTTAATTGGTAGGTAGAAGGATAAGAACGTATACACCGGCGGCCACCAACTGATCAAAGTGCTCATCCGCACCCCTCATGAACTCTTTTCTTTTCATACAGCATCAGTAAGTTTTTTAGCCCATCTTACCTTTCTGATCCGAAGCAGATGATCGGCTTGGAAGCCAAAGATCAGATCAATTATTTTTCATCTTAATTGAGTTGAGTATTAATTGCTTGCCGCTTAATTAATTATTTTATTCGTAGACTGTTTTATATTCTTCTTCTTCTTCTTTTTCTTCTATATTGAAATTGAAGGCTGCCTTCCTTTAATGTCGAAAACATTTGTTTGAGAAGTCCATTTGNGTGAGTGGGCCAGTCTCTCTCGCTTTTTTAATTTTCCTCTTGTAATGGGTTTTGGGTTGTGGGTTCACGTGTTATTCATATGGTGCTTCTACAACTCGTTCATATAGAGCTATACTGATCAAACTTGACGCATTTTATGTGGTTTATTAATGGCTTGATGTTTTCTGTTATAGAAGGAGGAGAATGTCGCACAAGAAGTTTGAGCACCCTAGGCACGGGTCCCTTGGGTTTCTTCCAAGGAAGCGAGCTGCTCGTCACAGGGGAAAGGGTATGTGATTCGTTTCTTCCTTATCTGATATGCAGTGTAATCTTGCTTGATTTTTCATATAAAGAAAGGTGTTTCATCTTGAAATTAATGCTATTTTTTTCATCTAATGATTATTGGTGGCTTTGACCCGTGCAGTGAAGGCTTTTCCTAAGGATGACCCAACCAAGCCCTTGTTTTTTTTTTTCATCTTTTCTCTGTTTATGGTTTCTTGCGGTTCTTAAGCATCCCCTTGTTTTTGAGCCCATTTTCTTTGGATGATTTTGTGGGGTCGCTTAATTGTTGTGTTCCAAACACATTGTTGGATGCTGTTCATGTTGCTTTGATGCGTGCATTGAGGCACCATCTTGAGACACTTTCATTGGATGGCTTGCAGGTTGCCTCAAAATGCTTGAGGTACTTATTCTTTTTTCATGAGCAAAATGCTTGATGTACTTGTTTTCATCTCTTTAAGTCTTTGGCTGAGAAAACCAGTATCTTGAATTAAGTTTTAAATTCTAATGAAGTTCTGTTAGCATTCTCATGGAAAGGATGTTTTGGTAGAATTGACTTTGCACACTGTTATTCCTCTCCTTAGGGGATATTAGAAGTAATTTTTTCAAGTTGTTACAGTTGGTTGTAAGGTAGGTGCAATAGGTTGGTTTTTTCTACATCTGGTTCTTTACAATACTGGATTCAAATTGTGCCAGATGCATCTATTCCATTCAATCAAGCTGTGTAGTAATGTACAGTTTTGTTTCCTTCCTGTTGGCAAGCAATTGATGTTTTAGTGGTCTGCCCATTGGAATTGATGTTGGGATGAGGATTTTGGCTTGTATATCTTAAGTGATTGTGTGAGATTTCCATTTTTGTGCACACCCTTCCATCTTATTATATAATATAAACATGATTTTTTTTAACATCATCATGTACATCTGTATTTTAATATTAAAACTACACCTAAAATGTGCTTCCATTGCTAATTTCCATTCTTAGAAATTTAGTTTTTGCCTCCCCGTTTTACCTTTCAGGTGCATTGATTGGAGCTTGCTTGATACATTGACTTGGCATGTTTACCCGATCCACTATTTAACAGTTATGGGACACTCAAAGGGACCTAAGTGGAGAGGATTTTATGATGAGGTTTTGGTTAGGGAGTATTATTGCCTACCTGCGGGTAGGAAGTTAATGGTTTTACAAAGTACTGTGTGATGATGTCTTAGAGTCAACTGAGATAAGAGCTGAGATTGACATGCGTGAAGAATCAGAAGTCAGATTAGATTATGACACAGAAGCAACCAATCCTCACTAAAATGGGCCTAGAAGGGTCCACCCTAGATATTCCAAAACTTCTGCTTGTAAGGGCAGAGAAGCTATGGAGATTATTGCAAAAACCCACAACACAAAGTCATTGGGTAACTTAAATTATTCAGGTTTCAAAGGTACTAAACAATACCTTCTGTCATAGCCTTGGGGCCCTAATAGTCTTCGAGTTTCCAAGGAACTTGTTAAAACAATACCTTGGGACTAATTTCGTCAAAACCACATATTGGTTGTGTCATGTGGATTTGTCCATTGGCGAATGATGTGTATCTTTTGATATTGTCCAAGTCATGTGCACTAGTACTGTTGTGAATGTTGTAAGAAAAGCTGGGCTAGAGTTGCAAAAATGAAAACCTTGTTAACTTGAAGTATTGCTTCTATCATTTAAAGGTCATTCTTGAATTGGGCAAGATACAGTGAAGATACTTACATGGGACTTCTTTACTACACCATTGATAGCCTTAATCTTGCCTCTTATTTATACACTTGTCAAACCATGCTTGTTTGTTATGAACTGTGATAGTGTTCAACTTCACCAACTTGAATGCTTGGATCTATGGGCCATTGCTTACTATTTATTTTTTGTAGTAAGTTGTTGAGACTTGGAACAACAGATAGTATTCAAATTTTGCGAAATTGAATAATCTTGGGGGTATCTTGATGTGCTCTCAAAACATGTAATTATTATATTTCATTACCTTGTCATTATCTAAAAATATTTCCTAAATTTTTGTATGCATTAATTAAATTTTTTTTTTGTAAAAAATCATTTTTTATTAAAAATTTTCTCACCCAACTAGATAAACGTGCTTTGCACGTTACTCCCACCTAGTTTATATATATATATATATATATAAAATGAGAACCATAAAAATTTATCACCGAAAAATCCAAAAAAAAAAAAAAAAGAAAGATAATTAATGGTCCTTCCAAGTTCCATGTACGTAGCTATATATGTATGCTCTTGATTGGAGGAGGATTGAACTTAAAATCTTTTTCTTTTGGAGATATTCATTTTCTCGAAAATATTTATGGCACTTGGAACGACAGTCTATTAATTAATGATTCTGTTTAAGATCTTACTCATGCGCAACCCGGATAATTCAACCCAAGATAAATTCATCTAAGTTGAAAAAAATAATTACTGTTTTTTATTCTGAATAATTTTGTCATTCTAATGTGATATTTTAAGTATTTTTTAAAATTTAAGTGGTTTATTTATGCTACTACTTAATTAAAATGTAGTACATTAATTAATAAGAATAAGGACGATAAAGTACTGAATGATGAAGAGTATAGATCATTGTCATACACTGAATAAATAATGTAGATAGAAGCTGGACTACGTACTAATGAATTAAATTTCCAGCAACAGTACCTTACGCCTCTCTACTGATCTTCATAAAGTCGTCAACACCTCTGGTGATCGACTCTGCATCCTCTCAAGTCTTTGCTCTTTCATTCCTTTCAGATGGTTAATATCAGCTTTCTCTAAAGGAATTCATCCAAAATCAGATTTATTTTCTTTTTCCCTTTTGAGGTGATTCAGTGAGTATTATTAATTAATTGGTATGTATATGATTTTTATTTTTCTCCCTCGATCTATAGTTTTTTCTTCGATCGATGTGTGAAGTAGTAGTAGAGGCAGCTGCCTTATATATATATATATATATATATATTTATATAAATGTTGATCAAAACGTACATGTGTTTGAGAGAGATCAGGTAAAATTGTGTGTGTAAGATAGACTAATTGGGGCGGTTGTTTATTTAATTTTATTCTTTAATTTTCATTTTGATAAATATATAATATGATCTGGACCCATTCGAATTTGGAGATAATGAAATATTCAAATTAATTAATATATCCATCTGGATTAATTGACCGTATTTTTCATGCCATATATATATATGACAAACACAAATGTACAATATAATTAAATATAGTGATCAGGGAGCAATGGAGCTTCAACATTCCAGACAACCACATCCCTTGTTGTTGAGCCTCGATGGAGTAGCAGATGATGGATATCATTTTTACAAATTTTGCTGGCAAACAATATCATCAGGTACTCCTTGTTACATATGTAAAGATGGGTGCAAATATTTCTACATGCAGAAATCACATGCCGAATTACCCACCAGTTGCAGCACCCATTCCACCCTAAACATCCTCTTACTCTCAGTCCAACGAAATCGATAAAAGGATATCAACCATATGGCAATTGCGGAAAAGGTCCACTAAGGCGGTTACCATACACGCACACTTGTTCTCGTTGTTATAAGCTCAATCTTTGCATTAAATGCGCTTTGCTTTCACTAACCACAAAAGTTTATATTCACAATCACCCATTGAACCTTGTGCAGAAATCCACCCAATTCATTTGTGATCATTGTGAGGAAGAAGGGAAGGGCATGCTTTATTTTTGTGCTACCTGTTAGTTTATGGTCTACCTAGAATGTACTATTTCACCATTGATTGTATGACCACTCATCATAGAGGCCGAGATTCACGACCATCCATTGACTCTTGTAAGAAAATTAATCTCATTCATTTGTGATGCTTGTGGGAAGGACTACAGGGGCATGTTTTACATTTGTGCCAAATGTTCATTTGTGCCAAATGTTCATTTGTGGTCCACCTACATTGTGCTTCCTTACCATCGATTGTCAAAGTTATACAGCACAATCACCCTCTCAACCTCATTTACTCTCCCATTAAACAATTGAGCCATAGTGTTTGTCAACTATGTGTTAACATGATGGACATAGACTACGGTCTATTATTGCTCAATTTTGGGATTTTGCTGCCCACCTTCACTATGCTACAAGCAAGAAAGAGAAAGATGAAACGTTTATGTGGAAGTCTAAAGATGAAGAATCTATTGAATCATTGACAAGTATGTTGGAACATGAAGAACATGGGATTGATGAATCCACATACATGTTGACATATGTTGTTAAAAAGTTCAAACTAGGAGTAGATCTATAGATGGGATTGAAATAGCTGTAGAAATCAAACATTTTAGTCATGAGCATGACTTAAAATTAAAACTCACTGACAAGTTTGGGATCAACGAAAAGTGTGATGTCTGTATGCGTTACATCTTTACTCCATATTATGCTTGTGCTCAATGTAGATTCTTTCTTCACAAATCTTGTGTTGATCAATTAAGACGAAGAACGAGACATCCACTCCATCGACACCCTCTTATCCTCCCAAGGGCAACATATAATTTTATTGGTTCTTTTGGATGTAATGCTTGTGGCCGTATTTCTAATGGCTTCATTTATAATTGTGAAGAATACAATTTTGACCTTAATGTTCAGTGCAGTTTACTCCCATATAAGTTCACAAATGATAGTCACGAACATGGACTTATTCTTTCTAGGTCACAAGAGGGCAAAAAGTGTAATAATTGTGATTTAAATGAAAAAAAAAATCATATTTTGTTGTGCTACTTGTGAATTTGCATTGGATTTTATTTTTATTTTTATTTTTACAACAAACCATAATATTCATTAATCAGAAAACATGGCCTCCAACCATTACAATTGTCTTAATACATTCAGCTACACAGTCACCGCCTGTTGTGCTAATTGGTGAGCAGCACCATTACAGTCCCTCTTGACATGTCGAATTTGGTAGGTAGTGGTAGCCATCAGTTGTTGCATATTAGAAATAAAACATTGCCACTTCCCTACAGTGTGATCCTTTGAGCCAATCATTGCATCTACTACTTGACTAGAGTCCCCTTCAAAAAGCACAAAATTCCAACCCAGTTCTTTACAAAAAGTAGCAGCAGTGAATAATCTCTTAGCCTCTGCAAGAGCTGGTTCAACACAAAAGAACTTAGGTTGCATTAAACTAGCAAGAACAAAGACCATATCATCTATAATAATGACACCAATACCAATCTTTTGGGATTCACTTCAAATTACTACATCCCAATTAATTTTAATCCAATGTGGTGGAGGGGTTTCCCAATGACATGCAATATGTATAGGAGGCAAGCTATTCATTGATTGCTGATGCATTGCAGTTTGGAAATACTCAAAGGCTATGACAGCTTGCCTGTAAACCATAGCTAGTGCTTGCAAGGAACCCTCATGTATGAGAGTGTTTCTTCTGAACCAAATAAACCTGGCCAAGATAGCAAAAAACATTAAATCATGTCTTGATAGTCGAGCAGACATGTGCTTAAAAATATTGAAGAAATCAGTTGCTATAATTAAGGCCTTTTGTAGTGCTCTGGAACCTAACAACAAACATCCCTTACTAAAGGGCACACCCATAAGATGTGGCCTGGTGTCTCATTCTCAAGTAAACAAATTGGGCACATAGATTTAGTAGTCACTAGTCATTTCTATAATTTCACTCTAGTAGGCAAAGCATCAGTACATGCATGCCATATGAACATCTTCACACCATTTGATGTTTGTCTAAGACCACAGCCTTTCCCATAGCTTATCATGTTCCCCCCGAGTAGAAGATGCACCAACGGACCATGTTAAGAGTTGCCTATGCAAATGGTACGCAGTCTTAATAGAAAAAAATCTAGTTGTGGTTCCCCTCCAGATCAATCTATCAGCAACAGGCATGATGCCAATAGGGATCTTTATAATTTCCTTGACATCACTATCATTAAAAACAATATGAACCAAGTCCAAGTTCCACCACCCTGTGTTAGAATCTATTAATTCAGCAACCATAGCATCCTTATCGAGTATAGAAACAGGAGACTAAACTTTGCAAGAAAAATCCCTATTAATCCATTTGTCCTTCCAGATTCAAATCTATGAGCCATCCCCCACTTTCCACATTAAGCCTTCATTCAACAAAGGAATAGATTGGAAGATACTTCTTAGTTGCTAATCTTGTATTTCGACTAAAAAACAAAGATGTCTTGTCTCTGTTAAGTTGCTGTCCAGAAGCAGCTTCATAAGTGCCAAGGATCTGATTCAAAGTAGCCCATTCCAGCATGTTTGCTTTACAAAAAAGAAGACTATCATCAGCAAAAAAAGATGGTTCATTGTGATTCTTCCCCTAGCAATTGGTACCCTAGTCAGGATTTTCCTTTGTTGCTACAATTAATTGAGAAGTTAATGTTTCAGCACAAATAATAAAGAGATATGGTGACAAAGGGTAGCCATACTTTAAACCCCTCTATGGTCTAAACATTCGTTGAGGAGATCCATTAACTAAAACAGGAAAGGAACTGGTAGTTATGCAATTCATAATCAGCTCAATCCATTGTGGTGCAAACCCCATTTTCATCATCACATCCCTTATAAATGCCCATTCCAGCCTGTCATAGGCTTTACTCATATCTAACTTCAATGTCATATATCCCCTACTACCATAGAGTTGGGTGTTCATGATATGAAGAGTCTCATAAGCAGCCAAAATATTATCTGTAATGAGTCTACCAGGCACAAAAGCACACTGGTTTTGTGAAATAAGAGTAGATAAGATGGGTTTTGATCTTTTAGTGATCATCTTTGTAATCATTTTGTATAAAACATTACAAAGACTAATGGGTCTATATTCAAAAACATGTTTTGGGTTATTGGATTTATGAATCAGAACTAGATAAGTGAAATTGATAGAGTCAAGAGTAGCATTGGACTTTAGAAAGGATAAAACATCATGACAAACCTCACTGCCAACCACTGACCAATGATCTTGCTAAGACATGCTCCATAACCATTTGGACCTGGAGCTTTGTAAGGTTCGATCTAGAGTACAGCTACTCGAACTTCCTCATTGGAAAACTGTTGTAGCAAAGGGGCATTCATTTCTGGAGTCACTCTTGAGTTTAGATCTTGTAAACAGACATCAATCTGAGAAGGGTTTGATGAATTGAAAAGGGATTGATAGAACTGTGTAAAAGCCTTGCCTATCCCAACTAAGGTAGTATGCAACACTCTATGGCCATCTTCCACCTGTAGAATCTTGTTTCTCTTATTTCTTTGACTTGCACGTAGATGGAAAAACTTTGTATTTCAATCTCCATTTTATAGCCAATGGACCTTAGCCCTCTGTTTCCACTTTAGATGAAGACTCTTGAATTCTACTTATGTCCCTTTATAATTGTTGTACCTCCTCAACAGTAGATGCTGTCAAATTTTCCTACAAAATCTCTAGCCTTTGAAGTTTCTCTTGCAATGCTTGATCAGAGACTAGACCTTTTCCTCGTACCCATCTTATTAAAGATCTCAAGCAGGTACCAAGCTTTTGTGAAATAGACTCAAGGCAACCAGAAGATTCACCTACATGCCACCAAGAAGATTTAATAACCTCACCACAATCCTCATAGGAAGACCAACTAGCTTCATATTTGCATAACCTTCTAATAGGGGCTGGGTAACCATGTTGCTGAACTATAGTCAATAAAATATGACAATGATCAGAAGTGATAGGAGGCAGCACCCTTATATCCACTTCACCAAAAGCATCACACTAGTTGGTAGATGCTACTACTCTATCAAGCCTTTCTTGAGTAAAATGATCAGCAGTCCTATTATTAGACTAAGTAAAAGTCCCATAAGAGAAACCCAAATCATGCAGTCCACAGTCAGACAAAGCCTCTGTGAACAAATTAATCTGTCTATCACTCCTTCAAGCACCACCCTCTTTCTCACTATGAATTAAAATCACCAATGCAAAGCCACTTGCTAGGATTTAATAAAAAAAGATGTCTTAAGATACTATAACTATCCATTCTTTTCTCAGTAATTGGATGGCCATAAAAACAAGTGAGCATCCATGGAGGGTTGAGGATATTTACAATCTAGCAGTTGATGTGTCTGTGTGAGAAGCTATGAATTTCTAACTCTATGTCATCTATCCATAAAATAGCCAACCCACCCCCATAGCCAATGCCATCCACATTAAATAAATTTTGAAAATCCAAACCATACTTCAACTCACCTAACTTAGATTTATGTATTCTAGTTTCCCTGAGAAAGAGAATACTAGGCTTTTTATCCTTAACCATGAGGTTAAGATCATGAATTGTTCAAGAGTTGCCAATCCCTCGATAGTTTCAACTTAAAAGCCTCATTTATTCCGACAGGGCTAACTTCCAGCCTCCATCGATAAACTCAAAGATTTTTGTTTCCTAGTCACCTTCTTCTTGTAAGTACTAGATAGGCTACCCATAAGTAAGAACTTTCTTTTTTGAGTGGCAGTATGAAATTTAGAGGGATGATTATCAAAAAGATCATTAGACACTCTGACCTTATTCTTCAATTTCCACGGGGAAGAAGATCCAACATGTTGGACTGTATCCATGGAATGCTTGGACAAATCATCCACCATCCCACCATCAGTAATGGGACCAGATATGAAGGAAGGATTATCTGCTGGATCAGAAGGGATTGGGGGATTCACAATAGGTGTAGGTAAAGCAGTTAGTTCTTTTGCAGTTAAGGAAATTATGGTTCCTGATGAACAGCCAATCTCAGTCATTGGTTTGGAATTTAACTGTTGTCGCATCACTTGCTCCTTGTCAACTGCCACATAACTGTCAGAACAGTCCCCTGACAAACTAGAAGAAGATAAACTGCATACCACCTTTCTTGTTGAGACACTGGCTTGTACTCCCAAGAATGAATTTCCTGACTCCACCACGAGAACTAGTAGCCCACAACCATGATCCATACTATTTAGTAGTGGTGGAAGAAGAGGAAGATGAAACAGATGGTGCCATACACCCAAGCGCCCCATGCATAATCATTCCACATGAGAAGCAGAAATGTGGTAAACGTTCATATTGGAAGGACATTAGAACATGATGCCATTTCATGGAAACCATTGTCCCATGTGCTAGTGGTTTGGATAAATCAATCTCCACAAGAATCCGTAAATACTTCCCCCAACCATGGTCATTAGCATCCACCTCCACATGAATAACTTTACCAATTGTGTTGCCAACTTAAGTACCAACATTATAGTTCATACAACCAAAATTCATATTATGTAATTGCACCCAAAATAATGCATGATTGAATACCAAGTTAGTATGAGTTGTGAAACCATCAAAAGACTACAGACAGATTAATTGTTGATCAAAAAGCCATGGTTGACCCTCTCACACATGTTGCATATCACTATCTGATCCGAACTCAAAGAGAAATAAATTTGACCCAACTTCAATGATCTTGATGTCCTACGTAAATTTCCAAACTTTAAGCTAGCATAGTAGCTTTGAAAGCCTCTTTATTGATCCTTTTATCCACCATAATCTTTCCTACAAGACAGAATTTTCCCCTTGATAACATTGGTTCAACACCATCTTCAGCCACTGTTACCCCACCCTTTTCCACTTTAGTAAGATAGAGTCCCTTCCACATCTTAGTGACTTCTTCTGCCATTGTGTAGCACAATCAACAAAAAGTGCAAAATGCATCCACGACAAAACCTTCCACCCGAAAGTGAAGGTACTAATTGTCCTCCTCAAATAACCTGTAGAGCAAAATGAGAGGATACCAAGATGGTAACTGTTTCCTTAATTGCTGGATAGTAAAGGAATAATATGCATTGGATTTTAAGTGTTTAACACTATCGCATACAGTATGGTATGAATAACATGAACATTTCTTCATTCTTTGTTATGCTCTAGAAGATTATTCGGATGAATATTATTGTGATATTTGTTTAAAAGAATGAGACCCGAGGTGTTGGTTCTACTATTGTGCAGATTGCCTTTATCTTGTTCATTTGAAATGTATTCTTGGAAAATCCCCAAATATCAAGTTTGGAAAAACTTTCACAGTTAATGACCATCAACATCCTCTTGCTTTTGTTAAGAAGACTTCTGATGATGGCCGTCATTTGTGCGAGGTTTGTGGTGATACTATAAAAGAATATTTAGTTTACGAATGTGCCGAGTGTAATTTCTTTGTTCACAAATGGTGCTTAAACCAAATATGAACAGGTGATGGATGGTTACTTTTTTCTTTCCTTGGGCTTTTATTTAAACTAAATAGCCCCACAAGTTACTTTTTTCTACGGTCTACCACAAGTTACTTTTATTTTATATTATATCAAATGTTATATTAATTTTATGTTATTAGATTATTATACATGAATTTTAAGATTTTAAAATTTCATGTTATATTAATTAGAAATTTAGCATATAATATATATAATATAAATAAATCATATAGAAAATTATTTATATATAATAAAAATAATATATATATATATGAACCAGTCTAGTCCGGTGTAAAAGACACCAAAACTAGAACTGGACCCATTTGGAATCGGTTTAGAAAAAATAAAATGGGTACTGGACCGAATACATTGGTTCGAACCGGTTTGGGCCGGTTTACCGGTTTTTATTTTCAATCCTTGCTAGAAAATGCAAGGTAGTGAGTTCACTTGACTATCACTCGACCTTGGCTTGAGTGAAACTCAGACAGAAAGTTCGCTCAAGGTGCGTTTGATAGTTGGCTAGAGCTAATCCAAGACAGATTTTTCGCTCAACTTGGCACTTGAGCATAGATCAAGCAGAGAGTTCGCTAGAGATTCGAACAATAGTGGGTTCAAGCAAAGGAAAACCTTAGTGTTTGCTCGACACTCCGCTTGAGCGAAGAACCATATTTTTGCCGCCATATGGTTTCTAACGCCTGTCTATAAATATGAATGTTATTTCTTCGATTTTGTATCATAGGGAGCAGATTCAACTGAAAGTGGCAAGAGGCGTGTATATATCAAATAAATTAATTATTAGTATAAAAAAACTAAAAGTGGCAAGAGGCGTGTATAAAAAAACTACTAATATATTAGTATACTAATTAATTAAAATCAAATGTAATTAATATACTAATGTATTATGTATCTATCAAATATTTAAAAAGAATATGTTGAGAATTTATTAGGCCATAAAATGTTATTAATATAAATATATTTTTTTATGTTTAAAGCATATGACCAAATAAATTTTCATGTTTATGATTAAAGCATAATAATTATAATTATTATATATACTTATATAATTATAAGTTATAGTATTATATATAAAAATCATATATAATATAAAAACTATTTTATATAATCTTTAAATTTTAAATTTAAATATATATTATAGTAAACCAGTCCGGTTCTGAAAATCATGGAACCAGAACCGAACCAGGACCGGTTCCAGCCAGTTTTGTCATTTTAGAAACCGGTTCTAGACCCGACCGGATCCACCGGTTCTGTCCGATCTAGTCCAATTTTCAGGTTAAAATTTACTCCCCTAGTGGATGTGGTTGCTCTGGTATTTTCCACAACACCATTTTGTCTAACCAAGGAAATTATGAAAATATATACAATGAAACAAATCATATGGTATAATGCTTATAAAAATTATTAATTAAAAGGTAAATATTCAAGATATAATCAAGATACCATTACAAAATATTCGACTTACAATACTACCATAATACTATCAGACGTAGAATATACAATATGATGATCTTATTGTGGAAGTGAAATATATCAACATACTCTAGTATCTTCCCTTGGAGGCGACAAGATTGTTCTCAAAGATGATCATAGATGCAAAATGTCTCGTTGAAAATGATGACATACAAAATGACAATCTATCTCGCTATATTTGGCATATTCATGGAAGACATGATTATGATCCATTTCTATGAGAGTAAAAAGTTCTTACTCTTTATAATACATTCAATGGACTCCAATTGAAACATTGACTAGTCTTTTTAGAGCCTGACTTATAAAAATCTGATTTAAGCCTTCCTTTGGGGCACTACAATAGTATTAGAGTCTATCCCGGCCATAAGTATTGTGGGACTTGAGCCATGCATGTCACCTATGATGGAATGGCCTGACACGGACTTCAGTAATTTAAGGACAAAAGATTGTGATAACTCATTCTGAATAAGTACATGTGGTGTTTGAAATATTGCATTGTTTGAAAATTAGTAGTTCTTATTCTTTATACTAATTATGTATATCTTTACAATTGATTGTATGGCAACACATCATACAAGCTGGAATTATTGACCCTTGCGCCACAATTTTTTATCTCACCCACTTGCGATCTTTGTGGGAATGAAATCAATGATGGTTCCAACCCACCGAAAGCCATGATTAACTGAAGAAGAAAAATTCTTCTTCTCCCGTGAGCTGCTCCATCGAATGCCGACCAAAAATGAGTTCTGATCATTTCTTTTCCCTTCACGCATTTTCTTTCCTCTATAATGTGGAGCTCTCAGATGGAGTTATACATATAAAAAAACAAAAGAAGAAAAGAGAAAGGAAGAGAGAAAGAGATAGAAGAGAGTTGAGAGTTGAGAGAGATGAGTAATCCACCTCCTCTATTTTTTTTTCCTTACTGATTTATTAGTGAAGTTCTATATGTAGATGTAGGTAATTGCCTAACCACGTTAAATATCATTTAATTCTTACAAAGAACTAGATGATATTTTCTCTCATTTATTTGAAGAGAAGTGATACAACAAGAATTTCTTCACAACCCATTCACAATTTCATAGTAAAATAATGTTATTTTGTCATTTATGTTTATCGTCTAGAATGCATAAAATTATAAGGCATTATTCTTAATTAGTTTCTTAGTTAATTGTGGAAAGTGAACCCAACCAGCCCTACTAATTAATTATTTCCAGCAACTCACAATTCTTCATAAACTATCTAATATTTACTCGATCATAAGTAGAGCCAGGGTGTTTATGCTGTATAACTCTGACAATCATTAATAAAGATGAACGATTTTGGTTTATCACAATGTGAACAAAGAAGTAAAAGGATGTGCTTAATTGCCTTCAATCAAGCTTGAAGAAGTTAATCCATTGAAAAGATGTGCTTTGTGAGTTGTTATTACATTATGAACAGAACTCCCGAACAACTCACAAGCATATATATCTTTTAATGCCGTATTTACTCTCGTTAATTTATTACATGATATCATTCAATTGAAAAGTGATATTTATATTAGAATTTTAATGATATTACCTATACGAAGAAAAAAAGAAAGCAAAAACCCAAGTTGGGGAGGCTGAGTGGGTTGCAATAGCCCAGGGTGGCTTTATGGGCCACAATCGTGGGTTGCAATGTATGCTTCTACTATTGATTGCAGGGCCACCTACCATACAAGTTGAAATTCACGAGTATCCATTCACCCTTGTGCCAAACTTTTTTGCCCCATTCACTTGCGATGCTTGTGGTGGGAATGAAATGAAGGGCAAGTTTCACTTTTGTAATACTTGTTCATTCATGGTCCACCCAGATTGTGCCGTTTTATCATCCATTGTCAAAGTCANATGTAGATGTAGGTAATTGCCTAACCACGTTAAATATCATTTAATTCTTACAAAGAACTAGATGATATTTTCTCTCATTTATTTGAAGAGAAGTGATACAACAAGAATTTCTTCACAACCCATTCACAATTTCATAGTAAAATAATGTTATTTTGTCATTTATGTTTATCGTCTAGAATGCATAAAATTATAAGGCATTATTCTTAATTAGTTTCTTAGTTAATTGTGGAAAGTGAACCCAACCAGCCCTACTAATTAATTATTTCCAGCAACTCACAATTCTTCATAAACTATCTAATATTTACTCGATCATAAGTAGAGCCAGGGTGTTTATGCCGTATAACTCTGACAATCATTAATAAAGATGAACGATTTTGGTTTATCACAATGTAAACAAAGAAGTAAAAGGATGTGCTTAATTGCCTTCAATCAAGCTTGAAGAAGTTAATCCATTGAAAAGATGTGCTTTGTGAGTTGTTATTACATTATAAACAGAACTCCCGAACAACTCACAAGCATATATATCTTCATATATATCTTTTAATGTCGTATTTACTCTCGTTAATTTATTACATGATATCATTCAATTGAAAAGTGATATTTATGTTAGAATTTTAATGATATTACGAAGAAAAAAAGAAAGCAAAAACCCAAGTTGGGGAGGCTGAGTGGGTTGCAACAGCCCAGGGTGGCTTTATGGGCCACAATCGTGGGTTGCAATGTATGCTTCTACTATTGATTGCAGAGCCACCTACCATACAAGTTGAAATTCACGAGTATCCATTCACCCTTGTGCCAAAAGTTTTTGCCCCATTCACTTGCGATGCTTGTGGTGGGAATGAAATGAAGGGCAAGTTTTACTTTTGTAATACTTGTTCATTCATGGTCCACCCAGATTGTGCCGTTTTATCATCCATTGTCAAAGTCATGAGGCACAAACACCCTCTCAATTTTATCTACTCTCTTCCATCTAATCCATCCAAACTTAGAGTAGTCTGCCAACTATGTGCTAAGATGGTGGACACAAACTACAGGGTCTACTATTGGTCAAGTCAATATCGTGTTGCTCACCGTCATTATGTTACAAGCAAAGAAGAAAGATATGAAACATTTCTGTCGAACTCTAAAGAAGATCACCATTATAAATCTATTGACTTATTACCATATATTGTCAAAAGGACCAAACCAAAAAGAGACAGACAGAAATCAAGCATTTCAGTCACGAGTATGACTTAAAACTCATTTACGGGCTTGAGATTGACAAAAGTGCGATGGGTGCATGTGGTCTATCTTTCCTCCATTTTATGCATGTGCTCAATGTGGATTCTTTTTTCACAAATCTTGTGTTGAACTACTAAGAAAATTGCAACACTCACTTTAGCGACACCCCATCAAACTCTTCTTGGGAGAAAAAGAGTTTTCTGAGTGTGATGCTTTTGCACTTCTGTGTAATGGCTTCGGTTATCGTTGTGACAAATGCTACTTTATCCTTGATGTCCAATGCAGTTTACTCCTTGATATCCTTACACATCCTTGTCACGAGCACCAACTAATTCTTGCTAGCTCATCAAAACACGAAAATTGTAGTTCTTGTGGATCATATGGAAGATGCAAATTTAGTTGTGTTGATTGTGAATTCATTTTGGACTTTGAGTGTTTGACACAACCACATACGATGAGCTATGAGAAACATGATCATCTATTCACACTTTGTTATACTTTAGAAGATGACTCTGGTGAATATTACTGTGATATTTGTGAAGAAAAGCGAGACCCAAAGTGTTGGTTCTATTGTTGTGCTGATTGTAGTTATCATGCTCATCCTAAATATATTCTCGGGAAATACCCAAATATCAAGTTTGGAAAAACTTTCAAATATGATATTCATCAGCATCCTCTTGCTTTTGTTCAGAAAACTTTTGCTTGATGCTCGAATTGTGGTGATGATGGTTTCATAGATTTATGTTATGAATGTACCAAGTGTAATTTCATTCTTGAGCCAGGGTGCTTAGAAGGAAATTGAGAGAAAGACATGGTTGGCATTTACATGTAATAGAAATTACATGAAGAATTGTAGTAAAAATCACTTCATTTGTATCCACTTAATTTCTTGTTGAATAGAAATTAAACTTCATTTTAATATATAGTTACTTGTTTTATTTAATAAATATTTAGTTGTTATTAAGAGAAGAAAATAAGTGTAGGTGGTGGAATTTAAGTTAATTATATATTTATAATGAGTGAAGAGGTAATTACGTACATGCAATTAACAGGACCGATCAGGCCATATATACTCTTGCAAGTACATACATACATATGTCAATAATCTTATATATGTTCCTAATTAACACCATTCATCCAGCTACATATAATTTGTATATATATACACATGATTATAAATCAATTATTGGTAGGTAGTATTTGAAATATATATTAGTAGCTTCTAGAAAGAGGAAGCTAGCCTAGCTCCTTAATTTCAGAGGTATATATCTTCTATATATAAAAAGTGTGTATGAAACGGAATATCTTGTTTTAACGGTTTTTCTTGTTNAGGAGTCCTGTTCGGTTTATATATATATAAATATGTGCATGATTGGTTTGCCTACATTGAGCTATCTCCAAGAAAATAATGGCCAATAATAGTGATTATTGGTAATAGGTTTATTGCCAACAAGTGGTTAGTCTAGAGAAACTTGGTAGCCAAAAAAATGCAAACTGGATGAGCCAACGTTCTTGCTATAACGCTTTTCCCAGAAAACTTAATTGCCAAATCAAACCTATTACTTCGATTTGTAGTTGTGCCAAAAGACGCAAAATTGTCAGTCTGGACTTTTCGAAAAACATAGTAATTGAGTTATATTGACAAATCAAAGTTTCAAATATATCTATATTTTGATAGCATTAGTTCTCGATAAAATATAGTTGCTACAATATATGTGTGTAGTCTTTAGTCAATAGCTATGTTCTCAATTGAGGACATAGCATATTAGTGGCCAACCTGCTTTATGGGAATTGAGTTTAATGCTCGAGGTTTAAGGATTATGATGGCCTTATTTGTGATAATATAAATGGCTTATGGCAACGGTGCACTTTGCCAAGAAAGAAGAACATTTTCGTCAAATGTTCATATTGCCAAAAGTAGTGGCTAAATTGGCAATTTATTATCTGCAAACCTGTGGCAATACTTTTCTGTGGCTTTATGGTTATTTGTAGCAAAAGTTATCTTTATTGCCGCCATAAGTTTTTGTGGAAAAAACTAGAATATGTTGTAGTGAATTTAGCTAGAAATTCATATTATGGTCAAAACACAATATTCTAGCTAAATTTTAGACTTGTCAGGCTATTGCCAATGCTTTCAGAGATCAATCCATACGAAAATGCAAAACACGTGTCCCACACTAAAACTCAAACGCAGCGTTTAACTTTTGGGGCCTGCTAGAGCCCCAGCTCCTGCTAGGTTTAAATTTATTTTTTACATCATTTTTTAATATTTAAAAAATAAAAAAATCTAAAATAATATTAAATAATCTTTTCTTAATTAATACTAAGAAAAAGAAAAAGACAAAATTGGGAGCAGGCGGATCCCTAGCATTATTCTTAACTTTTTGGTTTTGTCAGGTCACGCTTCGTGCACAGCTTGTGCAAAAAGATGCTTGTATTCAGACTTTTTCTTTGCGTATACATTACCACTTTCTCCGTGTTGGCCCTCAAGTCTGATGTGGGATAACAAATGCTTCACCTTTACGCCTTAACACGTGACAATCATTGAAAACAGGCAATACTGCATGTTACCTTGATAACGAACAAGATGCGAAAAAGATGTATTAATATTATGAGTTGGCGTGATGATGAGATTGACCCAAAGAGTCGAAACTCAGTAATTCGTTCCAAGTGAAAATACAGATGACAACATTTACCAAAGACCCACCCGCCTTTATATATGTACATGCATGCACGTCTTCGATAGACTAATAATGATAGACTATCCCAGCAGTATTAAGGAGCGTCCAGCTAAAGGATGATAAATACGTTCTTCAGTTGAATATCGACACATCAAGCACGATATTTCTTGAAGGGACTCTTTATGCACAAAAGAAAAAATAATAAATTGACAACGAGCCGACAGTTTAACTAATCCTAATTATCAATAATTAAGAAAATTATCAGTTTTCTTATCCTGATTTCCCATTTTCTCAAGGAAATCTATGACTATTCCAAGTTATTACGTGAGGGGTGGCTTCTAGTGAGCGGCACCGTCACGGTCAGTCATGGTGTGCCTGTAAGAAGTTGCGCGCTATATTCCAATGCATGCGTGGGGTCGCTTGCACGTTTTGGAATTTGTCCAGCACACAAACGCAACTTGCTGTACTCACGCTTTGTGAGCATAGGAGTTAACACTCATGCAAAACATTCGTGTCCGTCTGTATTTTGCGGCCTCGTCTGCGGTTCTAACCATCTACAACTAAAGTCGTGAATAAATTCTCAGGTATTGGTTCAAATGGCAAAAGTCTTGGGTTTGAAAATAATCTCTATAGACTAAGAACTTGATGATTTTCTAATTAAATTACTTAAAATACACCTACATAATTTTTTTTATTTTATCAAGGGTATGTGCGCCCTCGAAATTAATTGGAACACTTTTTCTGGACCAATAAAAAAATTTATAGAATTGGACATAAAATATTAAATTTTACCTCTTATGTCTCATCTTTTCCATTAAAAAAAAAACAACCTATGACCATTCCAAATAATGGATTGCAAAAGGATAAAACGTTACAAATATATATTTCTAAACATAAATCAGTTAAAACATTTATTTGAAATCATGTCTTAGGGAGAAACTATTAAATAAAAACCACTTAGAATGTCTCAGATCAATTAGTGTGATGAACTATAACCCATGAGGAAGAAGACTAGATACATAACTATAAAAATTATACACAATTCTTCATTGATTACTTGGCTTTGCAAGCGTTGAATTAGAAAACATAAAACGGAAGAGATTTTTTATTTTAATATTTTTTGTATTTTAAATGTGTGATAAAGTTTATCAATCTACGCTAAATATAATGATCCGATGAATTATAAGAAACTAATGCTATCCTTTATCTGAATTTTATCATTCTCAATTGGAAAAATTATAATTATATTTTAAATTAGGGACATATCTATAAAATAACTTATAAAAATAATATTATTTTAAGTAAACATATTCATTTTAAAATATGGTTGTGTAAAAAATTAAAAAAATTATTCATGTATTATTACTCTTCTCAATTATATCGGTTAATATAATATTTTTAAATAGTTGCTTGGGTCAATAGTTTAAATTAAAAATTAATTAAAATACCACACATTAGTTTATAATTAAAAATAATAAAAATAATATTAGGAAAATATTCATTTTTTTTAGGAAAATATTTCTATTAATATAATAGGCTGTCCAACTCTAGATTTTTGGGTTCTGAAGAGTACGAACCGTTGAAATTGGATCCTACTAAAGTTCCAATCTTAGAAAGTCAGAGGTTACAGCCACCGTCCGATTCGAAGACAGAGACACCCCGNCCTTCACCGAGAATACTCAAGCTCAAGTTGGGCTACATGGTGTATATATATGATCATCCCAAGAATTTCATAAAACCAAAGAATTTTTTAAGTCGATAAATGTTTGATTCACAACGCGATATCATAAGCTAAAATTAACATATTATATCTAACTACATAAATTTATAAATTTTATCATGTAAAATCTCTTTATTATCTTAACTTTTTCAAGTTATATGAGTAAAGTTTTGAGAAACATGCAATCATGGAGACACAAGGGATAGGTGATTGCCAAAGGCCCACGTCCAAAATTACAAGTGGCTTTCATTGATTTTGGCTCTTGGGAAAAAAATGTGGCACGCAAAAAGATAAAAGAGATACCTGATTTTATGCAAAAACAGAGGAGCTGCAAGGACAAAAAAGAAAAAAGAAACAGCATTAAGAACAAGAAGAAAAATGGTCGAAAGGTTGAAAAGCATTGAGACGTATTAATGTGAAGGTTCAATGATCCAAAGAGGTGTTAAGTATTGATACACCTTTGAGTCTATAAAGAAAAGAATTATTTATCATTTTAATCTATCTAATTTAATATATTTTCAACTAACTTTACAATCTTTTAATCATTCGGTACCATATAAAAGAATGATAATTAAAATGTCGAAAATTATATCCAAAATATTTATTATCCTTTACATGATTGATATAAAATGGCGAGTACTGTATTCAAAATGTTTCTATTGAGTAATTCTACATACAGTTGTAAAGTGTGTAAACGCTGCGCATTCACTTTAAAAAAGAGTGGGATTCACGATTAAAAAGTTAGTTTTTTTTTCATGTGAGTCTCGTATTAATTCATTTTTTTCAAAGAGACTACGCGGCGCTTGCACAACCACGACTGCAAATATCATTTCTCATTTCTATTATCTTTTATTGAGTTGAATGTAGTTCAAGTCAACTAGTCAAACATGTTTATTTATCGAGAAATATTTGCAAAATCTTGACAAGAAAATTAATTATAAGTAATTGTCATCTTAGAAAGTTAGAAGAAGAATTTTTAAATATGTAAATTTGAAGGGTTTTGATCACACACCAAGCAGTATATAATTCGGATTTACACCTTCTCATGATGATGGTTTTCATGGAGAGTGATGATTGAGGAAATGTCAAGAGACAATTGTTTGATTGAGTCAAAAGGTTGTGCCCTTTACCAACAATTGTATCCCTTACCAATGGTTGTACCCTCTGGCCAA
The DNA here is from genome assembly GCA_011037825.1 of Carya cathayensis. Classification (NCBI taxonomy): domain Eukaryota; kingdom Viridiplantae; phylum Streptophyta; class Magnoliopsida; order Fagales; family Juglandaceae; genus Carya; species Carya cathayensis. The sequence continues at coordinate 1,198,272 of QGSO01000251.1, read as the reverse complement.
CGAGTGTCTTATGGTCAATAGAGACCATTTGTGTACAATTTGAATGTTTGCCATTCCTTCATTAATTACCAATCCAGTGAACAAACACTCTAATGAGGTTGTCACCATTTTGCAAAAATACCAACATGTTTGTTCTTCATTTTCTAACAATAGCAACTTATTCTTCTAGATCACCATAAGGCCGGCAAAAAGTGTAATAATTGTGATTTAAATGAAAATATTCAATTTCGATGTGCTGATTGTGCATTAGACTTCAAGTGTTTAAACACTACCACATATAGTATGGTATGAACAACATGAGCATTCGTTGACACTTTAATATGCTCCAGAAGATAATTCGGGCTGCGGTGAATTTTGAAGAAGAACAAAACTACTGTCAGTATTGATTATACTAGTGTGTAGATTGTACGTATTGCTCATCTCTAAGGCATTCTCAAGAGATTCTCAGGTTTAATCAAACTTGTACATCTGTTTATGATCACCAACATCCCCTTGCTTGCTTTGGTTTAGAAGACGAAGGCCTACGCTCCTTGCATGAAATGCGGCAATTATTGTACGGATCTTGCTTATGAATATGCTAATAATCGAGCATGATGAGGAAGAGCCACGCCTAGTGACTACTTATGTATCATGTTGAACAAAAAAATTTATCTTATTAGTGATATTTAATTTTTGTGATTAATTTTTGTTTCCCTCTTTTTAATTAAAAAATATGGTGGGATTATATATGTAAAGGATGAATCCCACTACCAAACGTGATCGTCAACATGCAAATTGTAATATGGCCAGTAGCACTATCATGTGCCTGTAACAACTTTGATACTTAAGTTAGTAACAAGTAAGAGATGATGACTCAAGAATATGTCATAAATAGATTAGGTTCACATTATGCTTAGCCATGAAGAGGGTTATCCCTAAGGTACCGCAGTTATCTAATCACTATATCGTGGATATCTATGGACTGATGATTTATGATCCCTCCACATAATCAGAGTGGCTAGGCTTATCTTAAATCACACGACTCATTAGGATAATTATCTTTTAAGGGTAGTGGGCCTTGGGCTCTAATTGGGCCATACTAATATTGACCCCTCCAATTTAGAGTAGTGCTACAGGAAACCGCCGCGCGCACCCTTTGGGGAATCGGCTGACGTGGCAATTGTGCCACATCAGCCGATATATTTAAAAAAAAAAAAGGTAAGAAAATAGAACCAAATGGAAAGGAGGGAAAATTTGTGAGTTCAGAAGCCAAAAACCAGAAGAAACGGGTCTGGAGGGAAAACTTTGTCGCCGTCGCCTTCAGGTCTGGAGGGAAATTTTCTGTTGCCATCATTTTCAGGTTTGGAAGAAGGAAGAACTCTACCTCGTCACCTTGTCCTCGTTATCTTGTCTTCAAATCTCTGTTCGTTGGCTTCTTGTCTTCATGGCTAGATCTTGGTTTTTCTTTTCTGAAATCTGAAGGTGAAATTTTGGTAAGATCTTGGTTAGAAGTTCATTTTCCTTGGTTTTTAGCTTCTGAAATATGAACAAGACACATGCAGAATGCAAACAACATGATACAAGCAAAAGCATGCTTTTTTTTTTTTTTTTTAAACTCTAGTGGTACTGCTTGGAAGGTATGGGTATGTTCGTAGAACTCTTAAAATGGGTTCGTGTTGCCCGAGTCTTTAAGATAAAGGTCCTATGGTATTTAGTTGTATCTTGTTGTTTGGTAAGTGATTGAGGTTCTATATCTGGTTTATTGGTTAAAAGGAACTGGCTTTTTAACTCCATTAATGTTGCTTGGATACGTAGAAGGCACATTTTCCAATTGACCCAAAACAATGCAAGTCCAGTTAGCATGGAGATACTCCCGTAATAGTTGGCCTAGCCAGTTGTGTGACAGCTAGGAATATACATGGTCTGACCTTTTGGATCTATTGGGTAATAATATTTTAGTCCTGCAGTCTAAATGTATGATTAAAAACATAGCTATGCACCGAGTGACATGAATAGATGAAAATGAGAAAAGATAAAGAGTAAATTAATAAAGTACTGAGGGTGTTGATCATGGTTTCTGATTTGAAATTAAGTGGGTCATGTAATGCATCATGTCTTGTTCAAAATATCACAACATGCAGAAAAATAATAGAGTTCATTATAAAGAACAACAATATTTCTCTTCTCTTGAAAAAATATAGGTGGTACAATGGATGTTTTATACAATAGATTTCATGCCACGTAACTATTTAGACATGTGGTAGATAACCCTTGATAACCTTCTTTTAATTAAAATAAATAAATAAATAAAATATTTCATTTCAAAGGTCATTTAATTAGGATGTGATCAGGATCAAAGTTACAACTTCCAAATAAAAGCAGCTAAGCTTGCTAAATATATATTATTTCCATATTAATAGTGCAATAATTTCTTTTCTAGTAATTGCAATAATTTATGTCTCTACACAGACACCACAACAAACATGACGTGGTTATTTTCCATAATAAGGCTCATTGATAACTACTAAACTTCCATGTCTAAACTTTAACACGGCTTCCACTTATGTTTCACATTAATTATTCTTTTACTGTTTGTATATATAGTTTTCCTTGGGATTGTTAGCATGGAAAAAGGAGAAGATCATTCATCTCGGCTAACACAATCTAGCTCAAATCCTTCATGCGCGGTTTGTTATATTATTTTAAAGGTTTGTTAGCATGTGTTGACTTGATATTTATTGACTGATTACATCAACCTCGTAATAAATAATTATCATTATTATTTTTTATGTTAGGACATCCCAACAACTATTCCAAACCTTTCAAATTACATGCACGTTTGGCATGGACCAGTGCCTGCATGGTCACCGGCCTGTATGCCATATCCAGATGGTAACCAATATCCAATTAACATTCAGGTGGTGATGCAACTCTCTTGCTATCCTTTTTTAATAACTATGCTTTTTCTGAAAGTTTAATTGCATTCATTTTTGTACTTTATGCAGAATGCTGGTTACCAATTTCAGTATGGGATGGGACCTTCGATTCCTCTTATCACTACAAGTTTTGCAACGAGCTCAAGAGTTCGTGCAGAGGATCGACCCAATTGTAGGGAAACTGAAGCACCATGTACATCCTCTAGACTTGATGATAAGAGTAAAAAGGATATACCAGATTCACTGGAAACCAAGGATGGCAGTGCCGGGACACCTGAGTGTGTCCAAATGGACGGTGGTGATATGATTGAGGAGCCAAAGTCAGGAATGGAATTTAATTCTTTTGAAGAATTATTGAACTATTATAAGCAATACGGCAAGAAATGTGGATTTGGAGTGATGACAAAAAGGAGTGAGAAAGCCGACGATGGGACTGTTAGATATGTCACCCTTGCTTGTGTCCGTGGTGGGAAGGCTCGGAATAGAACGTTGAATGTCGCCAAACCACGTCCAGCAGGAAAGACAGAATGTAAGGCAAAGATTAATGCCTTAAAAGTTGAGGGAAAGGTACGGTTGACAACAGTTCATAATATCCATAATCATGGTCTTAGTCCACATAAAGCCCGCTTCTTTCGTTGTAATAGAGAAGTTAGTGAGACCGTAAAAAGAGTCTTAGATACAAATGGCTTGGCTGGCATCCGAATGAATAAGAGCTTTGGCAGTCTTGTCGTTGGTGCAGGTGGATTCGAGAACCTCCCATTTTTGAAAAAGGACTGTCGTAATTATATCGACAAGGCAAGACATCTACGACTTGGGAAAGGTGGCGCTGGAGCACTTCGAGAATATTTTTTACGAATGCAGCACAAAAATCCCAGATTCTTTGCATTGATGGATTTAGATGATGAGGGGAGATTAAATAATGTCTTTTGGGCAGACCCTCGTAGTAGGGCAGCATATCAGTACTTCGGTGATGTGGTCACTTTCGACACTACTTATTTAACGAATAGATATGGTATGCCATTTGCACCATTTGTTGGTGTAAACCACCACGGCCAGTCAATTTTGTTGGGCGCAGGATTGATATCCAGTGAGGATACGGAGACATTTGTGTGGTTATTCCAGACATGGCTGCAATGTATGGATGGTATAGCTCCGAGAGCTATTATCACAGATCAGGACAGAGCAATGAAAAATGCGATTGCCATTGTATTTCCACAAAGCCGACATCGGTTTTGTTTGTGGCATATATTGAAGAAAGTCCCCGAGAAGCTTGGCTCCCATGTTTCGTACAAAAGTGACATGAAAACTTCTTTGATGAAATGTGTGTACGACACCCAAAGTGTTAAAGAGTTTGAAAATTGTTGGGAGCAGCTAATCACCACATATAACTTGCATGAGAATGCCTGGCTGCAAAGTTTATATGATGAGCGTGAGCATTGGGTACCGGCATTTTTGAAAGATATTTTGGGCTGGAATGAGTACAACGCAGCGGAGCGAGAGCATGAATGGATTTTTTGATGGTTATGTTCATGCTAAGACAAACTTGAAAGAGTTTGTCGACCAGTTTGACAACGCGTTGAAAAAGAAAATTGAGAATGAAACTGCCGCGGACTTTCACTCATTTAGTACCACAATTCCTTGTATATCCAGATCTCCAATTGAAAAGAGATTTCAAGATCTGTACACGCATGCTAAATTCAGAGAAGTTCAACAGCAAATTACCGGCATTATTGATATGGATCCAGAGTTACTTAAGAGGGATGGTACAGTAAAGACTTATCTTATAGAGGATGAAATTCATGTGGAAGAGTTCACTAAGCCGGTTACACACTATGTGGACTTTAGTGAGGAAGATACAGCTGCAAAGTGTTCATGTGGGTTGTTTCAGATGAGGGAGATATTGTGTAGACACATTTTGGCAGTATTCAAAAGCAACGGGATTAAGTATGTGCCAGATAGGTACATTTTAGATCGATGGAGGAAGGACATCAAAAGGAGATACACATTAATCAGTAGCAGCTATGACGCAGAGGATAATCGGGCAGATGCAAATAGATATTCAAGTCTGTTAAATATATACTATCAGATGATTACTCATGCAGCGGGTTCAAAACTCCTTACTGAGGATGCAACTACAAAATTGTATGCAATGATTGACTTATATCGTTCCAGTCAAGAACCCCCATCGATCACCCTAACGGGTTCTAATGTTGGTTGTACGGTCAAGGACACAACTGCATTTGGTAGTTCAAAGCAAGTACTTAGTCCGAACATTGTAAGAGGGAAAGGCAGACCTCCATCTCTGAGGAGAGCATCGAGGATGGAGAAAGACATGCAGAAAGTTAAAGCGAAAACAAAGACGAAGAAAGCACTAGTAAAGGGGAAATGCAAACAGGTGCCGATTTTGTATATCAACGGGTTTTATTTAGAATTTGTTAATACGAAGCTATTAAAAAATGCTAACAGATATTTGTGGCTTGTTTATTAGCGAGATGGAGGAGATACACCAGTCGTGGACACTTGCAGGAATTTATTTGGCCCTTTGGAGATGGATGCTCCCAATGTTGGAGACGTGCAGGTTGATCCATACAGCTCAGTATGTCACACTAGTGGAACCCATGTCCGAGAAACGGTGATTGAGAGTCAAGAAAGTGTAAGTGGATCTCATGTGTTGTCAATATTTTAATAATATTGTCTATAACGCAATAACCTGTGGGGTTTACTATTTACAGATGCAATTTGGGTTGGATGAATCACAACCGGGAGAATTTGGATTGGATGGATCACAACCGCTGCAATGATATGATTTAATGGGTATGTTATTAATAATACTAATATTTAATGTTGTTACAACTGATATTTCTAGTTGTAATATTGGAAACTGACTTGATGCATGTTGTATGTTTTGTAGGGCATGCTTGATAGTGCATCTTTGTGTATTCGGAAGCCATTTGTTGGTATTTTGTATATTGGAAAGAAAAATCATTTGTTGGTATTTTGTGTATTGGGAATGGAAGCCATTTGTTGGTATTTTGTATATTGGGAAGGGAATACAAACTTGATGGTATTTTGTGTATTGGGAAGGGAAACCATTTGTTGGTATTTTGTATATTAGGAAGGGAATACAAACTTGATGATATTTTGTGTATTGGGAAGGGAAGCCATTTGTTGGTATTTTGTGTATTGGGAAGCCATTTGTTGGCATTTTGTATATTGGGATGGGAAGCCATTTGTTGGTATTTAATATATTGGGAAGGGAAGCCATTTATTGGTATTTTGTGTATTGGGAAGCAATTTGTTGGTAAAGAATTATCAGGTCTAATGTTGGAATTTTTGTATTGGAAAGCCATTTGTTGCTATTTGTGTATTGGCAGGGCTAATACTGCAACAAATATTACAAGTTTGTATTTATTGAAACTAACTTGATGTACTATGTATATTGTGCAAGGCAGACTTGTGCATTAGGAGTCAAGTTGATGTACTATGTACATTAATTGGCAAACCATTACATTAACCTGCTACTCAAGACCCTGTAAAGCCCATACTAGAAACTGCTCAATACATAAAATTACAAACTGCTCAATACAACAAAACAGCTTCTCAAATTACAAACTGCTCAATACATTGGTATTACAAACTGCTTCTCAACAACAAATTGCTTCTCAAATTACAAACTCTTCAATACATTAAAACTACTTCAATGTAATTACAAACTGCTCAATACATTGGTATTACAAATGTATCTCAAATTACAAACTGCTCAATACATTACAAACTGCTTCTCAACAACAAACTGTTCAATACATTAAAACAGCTTCTTAAATTACAACTCAATATATTAAAACTGCTTCTCAAATTATAAACTGCTCAATACATTACAAACTGCTCAATACATTAAAACTGCTGGCACATCTGCACTTGTGGAAGAGTCTTCAAAGACTGCAGACTGGTGAAACTGCTTAAGTGCACATCTCAATTTTCACAGGACACCAAAATAAACCCAAAAAACAAAAATATTCCAAGACATCTCACATTTCCAACCAGAATTTTCAGAGCACATCTCACATTTCATTGACAATTATGTGGAAGCAAATAAAATGATTAAAAATCTCCTAAAATTTCCAACAAGAAATTATGACACATGCATTCATTTATAGGCGTAGCCCAAGTACACATGCATTCATGGTTTGAAAATTAAAGACACTTTATCAACTAGAAAAAAAAGTCATCAATATGCTAAACAGATTAAAACAGTTATTAACATATTAATTTGAACAATCTACATAGGTTTAAGTCTAATTTGATTATAACTGCTTTGTATCACCATTGAAATGCCCATCCTTGTATGCACATAATAGTGTGATTTCTATTGAGCCCATCAATCTCACTTCTCTTGTTTAGATATATCATATCAATATATTTACCCAAGAGAATTTTTCCAAGAATTTCAAATTTTCCAATATAGTGCAGAAAAGCATAGATCCACAGGCATCATGGTATATTTAAGATGATTATAACAAAGTTAAGAAATGATCCAAATATTTGCTTAGACTTCATGCTCAATAGTTTCCCTGGGAAAACAGGACACAATGAAATTATATCTAAAGCTATAGAGGTAAATGTACGTGGAATCGCAAAATATCCTATAGAAGAATAACAAAAACATTAAAGAAGTATAATATTAACTCTCTGTAATAGTAAAGAAGGGGAATTGAAACAGCCATTAGAATAGACAAGGCTCCTGACAACATAAAAGAAAAAGAGAAGGCACAAATATTTAAAAAAAAAAACCCCAACTTAATCAAAATAACAGAGGATCAGAGAAATATAACAGAGGCACTTTCCAAATTAGATTGCTCCTTGTCTTCTGCTAGTGCCGATCCATAACTGGGGAAAAGTAACTAGAAATTCAACAACTAAATATTCACCAAAGGAACATTACCACCCATAAACATAAGAGTATCTGGTGATATGTAAAAAATTTATTTTATTAGTTATCAGTAATAAAATTTATAAACATCTATTTTCATTAGTTATCAGTAACTAATGTTAGTTACAATTCGCAGTGATATATACAAAAGAATAAAACATATTAGTCGTGCAAATAAGGAAATTGGAAGCTTAGAAAATATTAAGATTTGGAAATTACAAAAGAAAAGAGATTTACCCCAATAATGCATCAAACCACACATATATAGTTTGCCTATTGTCATTCGGAACTGGGATACCCCAATCCACCGATGTACGAGAAATGGAAAAGTCCCTCAGCCCACTTTTGATCCAGCTTTGCACCTTGAAGATATTTTATAGGAGAAATTGATTGGGATTAGGGTTAGGTTTCGGGATTTAGGGTTAGGGTTTTGTCATGTGGGGAAGAAGAGGGCTTCGTGGTTCGGAAGATCTGGGGAAGACGAGGGAGAGGCAGTGATGATTTGGGTTTGGGTTTCGATTTCGTGGGAAAGAGGGAGAGAGAGCTACAGACGAGAAGGGGAGGCTTGGAGGGAGAAGATTCATGAAGGGAGAAGCTTGGAGGAAGACATACGAATGAAGAGAGAAAAATCGAGATCCAAACCAGGCAACCCCAAAAAAATGAAACGCGCCGTTTTGATAATCCTCAAAACGCGCCGTTTCATTTTCCACGGTGGCAACGGTTGCCCCGCAGTGCCCCAGCTCGGTTGTAAGAAGCATTTCTCTTTTTTTATATATATACACATACGAGAGTTCGAGAATGTCAAATCCTTATCTTTTTTTTAATATTTTTACTTATTAAATAAAAAAATTAAAATTATTTCATTTCATTATTATAATTTTTTTAAATTTTTATACAAAATATAATAAACAAATCAATTTTTTTAAATTTTAATTTAATATTTTTAAATTTTAAAATAATAATAATAATATTAAAATATAATATTTTAAATTTTTATTTAAAATTAAAAATTCTCATTTCGATCATCAAACCCTACCGTAACTCTATTATATATATATATATAATAAAAAGGAATAGTCAATTGTGTCCTCTCATTTTATGGGGGAAAAAATGTCTTATCTTTGTACACATTATTTTCTATATTAAAAAAAAATATCTCTCTTTTTTTTTTTTTTTTTTTTTTTTTTCAGTCTGGACTATGTTCTTTCTCACTCGACTCATGTGCCTCGGCAGCCTTGCATTAATATTGGGAATGATAAATTCAAATTAAATAATATTATTTCTTTGATTTGCATAAAATATCATCAAACAATGCCGATGGTAGGAATAAGATCCATATCTCTGTTTTTTTCAATAAGAGATATTTCAAGATATAAAGTGAAAGATAAATTTAGCTTTATAGTACAAACAAATGATTTTTTTATACAATAAACTTTTTTAATATTCATTATCTACTCTATATATATATATATATATAGAGTTTATCTTAAAACTCGTGGGAAGGCAACTTGACAAATTAAAAAAAATGATGAGTTTTGTAAGATTGCAACGATCGAGTTCCTTATCCCGTGGGCAATGGTATTGGTACCCCCAGAAATGAAAAGAAGAAGAAAAAGAAGAAAATATCAAAAGATGGACCACTCCAAAACAAAGCTTAATTGCATGGTACCGTACGCAAGTGGATGAAGTAGCATAAAAGAACTCAACGCCATTAAGGTGATAAGCTAGGAATAAAGTATTGTAAATCATAAGAAGTTTAATACGCACCTGATTATTAAATAAAATAAAATAATAATCCAATAATTAATACTATCCCAATTGACCAACGTGAACCTTCCTTCATTTATTTTATTGAATATTTAAATAAACCTCACCATCTAATACTTTTTGGGGATTTTTATTTTTATTTTTATTTTTTGTTGTAGGGTGGGTATCTTCCTTTCTGATAGTTTTTATTTATTTATTTATTATTATTAAAAAGTGATTCTTGATAAATTAAAATATTTATATTTATCCAAAAATTATGCAAATAAACATACAAATAACCTCGATCAAACTCATAAATAATAATTTGTCACACGAAGTCTGTAATCTCAAGTGCTGACAGACAGAATAATATTAGAGGCTTTACAAGTTTTACTATATATGTGTTATAAAATGACGTGTCACCAATTAAGCTTTAAAATAAAAATGTCCAACCAATATTCATTACTTAGTTATTTGTTGAATAATGTTAGATATATTAATTGTGTGTGCAAGTTCTGCATGCGTGTAATGATAGGCTAACAATTCATTCACAATTTATAAATAACTTTAAATATAATAATATTTTTTTATTATATTTAAACACACAAATAAAAAAAATCAAACTAAAATAAAAATAATGATTCATTATTATCCATAATCAAATTATTCCCGAATCGTCTATTCAAATTCGATTTTTGGATTGTGCAACTTACTCATTGACAGAAAAAAAGATTAAAAATCTAACTAATAGAACAAACACAATCATAACTGAAATAGAAAAAATGAAAAAAGATAAGCAAATAGGGTTTCTAACTCGAGAGATAAATATTAGCCCGACCAAAATAAGTTATGAAGATAAAAGATTAGAATCACCAAAAAACATTTGGCGGATATTAAAAAGAAAAAATCTTCGATTACTGCGTAAATTACATTTTTTTTTTAAATTTTTGATTGAAAAACTATACATATATATCTTTCTATGTATCATTATTATATTTAGAATCATTGCGGAGCTTCTTCCTAAATTAAAAAAAAAAGATTTGAATAAATACATTTACAATAATGAAGCAAATCAAGAAAGAATTGATAAAACAAATCAAAGTATAATTAACTTTATTTTGACTATAAAAAAATCACTTTGTATTATTAATAAAAATTCACATATTTTGGGGGACTTATCTTACTTGTCACAAGCATATGTATTCTACAAATTCTCACAAATCCAAGTCAGTAACTTATATAAGTTAAGATCCGTCTTTAACTATTACGGAACATCTTTTTTTCTTAAGAATGAAATAAAAGAGTATTTTGTTGGAACGCAAGGAATATTTGATTCCGAATTAAGACAACATAAAAACCCTAGAAATTCTTTAATTAATGAATGGAAAAACTGGCTAAAGGTTCATTATCAATATGATTTATCTCAGATTAGATGGTCTAGATTAATATCACAAAAATGGCGAAATAGAGTCAATCAATATCAATGTCGTATGACTAAAAATAAAGATTTAAACAAATGTAATTCATATGAAAAAAACCGATTCATTCAATATGAAAAACAAAATTATTTTGAAATAGATTCATTACTAAAAAAAACAAAAAATTAAAAAAACAATATCAGTATGATCTTTTATCGTATAAATCTATTAATTATGAAGATGAAAAAAACTCATATATTTATGGATTGTCATTACGAGTAAATAAGAACAAAAAGATTTCTTATACTTACACACCTAAACGTAAACTATTTGATATGATAGAAGGTATCCTTATCAATAATTATCGAGTAGAAAATAATAGTATAGATATAAAAAAAAGTCCGGATCGAAAATCTTTTTATTGGAAAATTATCCATTTTTGTCTTACAAAGAAGATTGATATTAAGGCTTGCGTTAATATTGATACCATCACTAAGAGGAATCAAAATACTAAGATTAGTGTTAATAATTATCAATACATGTTGTTAATAAGAAGTAAGTTTATCGTTTTCCTCCGCATATTCTATTTAATAGAATTTATTTTTAAAAAATTAATTTTTTAATGTGAATCCCATATTAATTAATTTATTTTTTTAAAAAAATAAGTAAAATTTGTATATATTAAAACTCTAAATAAAATTTCTCTTATTTATTATCCATCACAAAGAGTTTGTAAAATCTTTAAGTTTGAAATAATTTAAAATTTTTTCAAAGAGAGTTTTATAATCTAGTTTATTAGCATCAGATCACATAAAACATTTAAGATGATTTTTTTTTTTATAAAGCACTTGTTAAATAATACCTAAAAAAAGAAATTGTTAAATAAAAACTAAGATGAATTTTTTATATATAGTTTTTTGTAATTATTAAATAAATTTTTTTATTAGATCATTCTATTATATTCGTACATATTTTCATTCCTTCTAATTTCTTAAACAGCCATAACAAGTAGAAGTACAACATGGTTACTGGTTAGAAAAAAAAATTACAAATACAACATGTTCACTTGTACTCAAAAGAATGATTAGACAAACTAATGTCTATCCATTTAGGTATTTAAAAAATAAAAATAAAATCATTGCCAGAGGAAGCTAAAAAAAAAAAGGTAAAAACAATAAGAAAGGATATCTTTGGCTTTAGATGCGTCCCAAGGCCAATTGTGTAATTGCACATCTCGTTTCCCTGGCTTCGAAGCAATGACCGACCTGCTAAAAACAGAGGAGAGAGGGATAGTAAAGAAAGGAGTTCGAACCGCAAAAGAAAAAAATTTACTCCTCTCTCTATCTGTCTCTGCAATTTAGGCTCCTCAATTGGCTTTTCTGCTTCAACTCCAATTGGCGTTCGATTTCTATAAATCTGAACAGACAGTTCTATTTCTTCCCCCTTTTGACTACTCCAAAATCTTTCATCTCTCATATAAATTTAATTTCCTGGTTTCAAAAAAAAAAAAAAAATTCTTTGAATTCAGAACACCAGTCGGTGTTCAGAGAAATTTAACGGCTTTTTCGGCATTTGTTTTGGGCGAAAAAAATCACTGGTTATCTATTGGAGAAAATTCGATCTATATTTTCTTGGGTTTGACTGTGAATCAATTGGGTTTACAAAATTCAATTTGTATAAATTCTCTTTCTTGATCTGAGACCTGTTGAGGCTGTCGTGATCTCTGAGACCCGAAGTACCGAAGCCGAAGCAAAATTACAAGGCCATGCCGGTTCCAACCATAGCTCTATACGCGAGCCCACCGAGCAGCGTGTGCTCCGCACCGCATCCATGCCAGATCAACGCGCACGCGTCTTACGATTTCGAGTTGAGCACTCGACCTTCCTCTTCGGCTTCATCCTCACCGTCAACTACGCACAAGCCCGTAATGGGCGGCCTCTCGTGCCTCTTTTCCTCGCCCTCTGTGCGGTCATCTTCTAGCTTCTCGGGTGGTGGCTGCGGCGATGAATTGAGTTCCAAGTGGCACGACAGAGGCGAAGAATTGAAGGAACTGAGCAACTCGTACTATATGCCAAGTAAGTTCCCTGGGTCGTATTTAAAGAAGGATTTGAGCCCAGTTTCGGTGTTTCAGGGTCCGGTTTCATGTGGTAGTAGTGTGGTTGGTTCGGCTAGAAGCCCCCCGACGAGTTTCCAAAGTGGTTTGTTTAATGGGTTTGTAAGGAATGCTCTGGGTTCGTGCGTAGATTACGACTCACCGCATTTCGAGGTCCGTAGCGATGAATCTAACCTGGGTCTTGGGGAAGAACTGACTTTCAATATAGAGATGGAGGGGAACTCTGAGCCATACGTGAAGGAATTGCTGTTGGGTGCTCAATTGAGGCATAAGATCTTTCACGAGGATTTTGTGGTTAAGGCTTTTTATGAAGCCGAGAAAGCTCACAGGGGGCAGGTATTTTTTTTGTTTTGTTTTTTATTGGGTACTTGCGTTGTGGTTGCGGCTTGTTTTTGGTGGTTTGGGTCGAGAGGTTTTACGTGTTGTTTTTGTTGCAGATCCGTGCCAGCGGTGATCCGTATTTGCAGCATTGCGTAGAGACGGCAGTGCTGCTCGCGCTGATAGGTGCTAATTCAACGGTGGTTGCTGCGGGGCTTTTACATGACACACTTGATGATTCTTTTATGAGCTACGACTATATTTGTGGAATGTTTGGAGCTGGGGTTGCCGATTTGGTCCGAGGGGTAAGACACTGAGTTTTCGTAACATCCATTTGGTATTGAGTTTGAGTATCAAAACAGAAACTTTCCATTTATTGCTTTAGAAAGACTTATCTTTGCACACGAAGAGCATTCGGGGTTTCTTTCTTGCAATGATCCAATATGTAGGGTGAACTCTTTTGATCCAGTTGATTAAGACAGTTTTGAGAGGCTAACTTGAAAATCCGCGAGCCATGGTTTTCTTGATCGCTTATAGTTTTCCAAAATCTTCGTCGAACCATGTGCTGGGACTGTCATACATGACGTATCCTGTTAAAGCAGAGCTAAAAATGTGAATTAGTTAAGAAGCATCATTATCGTGACACTTGGCTTAGGTTCTATTACAAGAGAACGTGTATGTGCATCAATGGTACAATTCTGGGTGTTTATTAATTGTCGTGGATTTTACTTATCAAAAAACTATTGTCGTGGATTTGAATGCGGAATAATTGTTGCGGTCATATGATCACTTCTATTCAGCAAGAGTTAAAATATGTGATCAGTTTTATAAAATATTGATTGGTGATATACTAACTTTGTCAGTTTGGAGGATGTCGATGGAACGGTTGACTTACTGTTAACAGTTCACATCAGTTTGGAGACACATCATCCTAACTATCTCTGATCTGTTAACTTTGTCAATTATGCTATTGATATTTTGATCTTACACACTTTTGATATACTTCTTTGTGGTATTTACTTAGGTCTCCAAGCTAAGTCACTTGAGTAAGCTTGCACGTGACAACAATACAGCAAGTAAAACAGTTGAGGCTGATCGCTTGCATACCATGTTCCTCGCGATGGCTGATGCCAGGGCTGTCCTCATTAAATTGGCAGATCGATTGCATAATATGATGACGCTTGATGCATTGCCTCCAGCCAAGCAACAGAGGTTCGCTAAGGAGACCTTGGAGATTTTTGCACCCTTGGCTAATCGTTTAGGAATCTTTACTTGGAAGGTGCAGCTAGAAAATATGTGTTTTAAACATCTTAACCCTGACCAGCACAAAGAACTGTCTTCTAAGCTGGTTGACTCGTTTGATGAGGCAATGATCACTGCTGCTATAGAGAAATTAGAACGAGCTCTGGAGGTTAAAGCCATTGCTTACCATGATGTCTTTGGGCGGCATAAGAGCCTGTATAGCATTTACAGAAAAATGCTGAAGTATGCTCTCTCTCTCTCTCTCTCTCTAATGCCCAGCCCAGCAGATAAAAACACGTGATCTAATTTTAATTCTGGAGATGGCTGTCCGAGCATGTTTTGCAGGACCTGTCTTCATTTTTGCGATTAGAATTAACAAAAAGGGAAACGAGTTAACCTTATTTACTCTGATTCCCACGTGAGAAATTTAGTAATTGGTGATTGACCAGTATGTAACCAGGCTGAGTATGGGACTCAAATTAAATTGCTCATGCTACATTGATTTATATAAATGTCAAATTTTGTCAGATAAGAACTTCTAATACATTATGAATTAAAGAATTGGAAACTAACTAAATGTCAAATGAGGTGGGGCTTCATTTTGTTAGATATCTAGGTAATTGCAGGCTTTCTTAAACTACTTCCTGGCCTGTCTGTGAAATATACTTGAGAATATTATTTGTGATATTATCATTCCATTAGTTATCCTATATATATATATTTACTGAAAAGTCAGTTTCGTTACTCATGTTACTGTTCTTTCCTTGGCAGAAAGAAGCTAACCATGGATGAAATTCATGATATTCATGGGTTACGGTTGATTGTTGACAATGAAGAAGACTGCTATAAAGCATTGGGAGTTGTTCACCAGTTATGGTCTGCGGTACCTGGAAAGCTTAAGGACTACATAACTTGTCCAAAGTTTAATGGGTATTTAGTAGCTTAGATGACCTGCTCTAGTTTGTGTTGATCGTTTCCTTTCTAAGTTTGATCTCATAACTTACAGGTACCAATCTCTGCACACGGTGGTGATGGGTGAAGGGATGGTTCCACTCGAAGTTCAAATTCGGACAAGGGAAATGAACTTGCAGGCTGAATTTGGATTTGCAGCTCATTGGAGGTACAAAGAAGGTGACTGTAAATATTCTTCATTTGTGCTTCAGATGGTTGAGTGGGCTCGATGGATTGTCACCTGGCAGTGTGAGGCGATGAGTAAATATCGGTCATCCATTGCCTATGCTGATTCGACAAGGCCACCCTGCTCATTCCCTATACATTCTGATGATTGCCCATTTTCATATAAGCCGCACTGTGGCCACGATGGGCCTGTGTTTGTGATGATGATTGAGAATGATAAGGTTTGTGTTTGAATTTGCACTTTTCAGCATTGGAATGCTAGCTTTTCTTCTCTCCTTTGGTCCATGTTATGAATCTAGGATGAAGGGTAATAATAATTTGTGCAGCCAGGTAGTTCCTTGTGAACAAGGCAATAGACTAGATTTGGTTTTGGTGCTATTCTTAGTGTTATCCAACTTGGCCCAAATTTGATTTAGTGGCTTGTTTTGTTTCGTAGCCATATTGATCCTGTTGCTTTAGGGGAATATAATTGCTTTGTGCCACCATTGTAATGGCTTTCTTGTGAACATAGAGAGGTCTTTTTTTTTAATTTTTCTTAAAATCATAGAAACAACTAGAAGAGCGTCATGCATGGTGGATGGATTGGGCGAAGAGGCATTGACATTGACGTGCTTTTTGTTTGATTGTTGCAGATGTCTGTTCAGGAGTTTCCTGCAAACTCAACAATAAAGGATTTGTTGGAAAGTGCTGGACGAGGAAGCTCGAGATGGACCCTATATGGTTTCCCACTGAAGGAAGAATTGAGGCCAAGGCTGAACCATCAACCAGTGACTGATCCCACATGCAAGTTGAAGATGGGGGATGTGCTGGAGTTAACACCAGCCATACCCAACGAGTCTTTGACGGAGTACAGGGAGGAGATTCAGCGTATGTATAATGGTGGGCTGACTGTGTTGAGCACTGAGCTTGCTGCTAGCAGTATGGTTGGACGGAGAAGTTGACATTGATTTGATTCTTTCTCTTCTTATTTACAACTCTAGTGGGTATTGGCAATTCTTGTATATAAAATCACGAGTTTGTACAGAAAAGCTGTATCGTTCTGTCGCTAATCACTGGGCTCAAGCAGGTGCTGAATGATATATCTTCTCTTCTGAACTTTTCACTCTGTAATCTTTGGGTTTACTACATCTTCTGAGTGCTGTACTTGAGTTCCTACTTTTAATGGTGTTTGGGAAACAAACAAGATGCTTCTTGTTTGCTGCTCGCGACCTTTCAAATGGTCAGAGACTCGGATGAAGCTTGAGATGGTAGGAGAGTGATCTATTTTTTATCTAAAATTATTTTCAATCACGACTGACCATTGAAGTGACAGACGTATTAAAAATATTTAAAATGTAAAGATAATTTCAATATCTTTGTGTAGTCAGAGACTCGGATTGGACAGTGAAATATTTGTTTGTTTGTTTTTAATCTCATTTTATTATTATAATTTTTTAAAATTTTTATATATAATATAATAAATAATTTAAAATTTAAAATAATAATAATATTAAAAAATAATATTTTATTTAACCTTCAATTTTAATATAAAGTATCTCACTATCCAAACTGTATTACGAAAGTTACCGATAGTGGTCATTGATTTTTTATTTATTTATTTTACTAAGTGACTGATGAAGTGTTTTTTAATAATTGAGAATTTTTAGAAAAAAAAATATTTTAAGACAAAAAAAAATCCTATTTGGTGATCAACCGATGACTTTTGTGTTGTAGCAGATCCTGTTACAAATCCCTTTACGTAGGAGGGTCGATTCATCTCACACACTGTAGAAGCCCAAACGGACGACCTGGCCTCAATAAGCCCGACCAGCCTTGTGTTTTGTTGGTTTGATTTTGGGCCATGAGAGTCTGGAACGGCCCAGCCACCCCGAAGTCACGTAAAAACTACTACGGAATTCACTGAAAATAGGCCACGCCACTCCTCTGTAACTTCTATGATTCTATCTCGGTCACCGAGCATAAATATTGAATTACGACAGTACCCCATACCCTTTCTCTCTCTCTCTCTCCAGTACCAAACCGCTCCGGCCAGCATTCGCCACCCCGCGCTCTTCCTCCATCATCACTGTGCCCCGAACGAATGTGATCTTCTCCAACAGCTAGCCATGTCTTCGCAAGAGCAAGCCCTAGTCTCCCTCCTCTCCCAACTAGCTCTCTCCTTAGACGGTGCCGTTTTGGGCGTGGCCTTGGCCTACGCTGCCGTACGCTCTCTTCTCAAATTCACCGCCACGTCGTCCTCCCTCCGTAAAATCCGCAAGGCTCCTTCCCTTAAAGTCTCCGACCTTCGCTCCATCCTCACCGTCGATGATGACTCCTCCGAAGATCAGTCACATCCGTCTGATCAAAGTATCTTCGTTGTTCGCGGCACCGTCGAGGCCAAATCCGCCGTCGATCCCAATTGGAAGAGCTTCAAGCCCAATGTTTTGGTCTCTAAGGAGTCCGGAGACAAAGCCGTTGTCATTCAAAGAACTCAAACGGTGCGCTTTGATCGTAACTTGCAACGGAGATTCTTCTCGAAGCTCTGTTTTCTGATTTTTTCTTCTTCTTCTTTTCCTTCTTCTTCTTCTTCTTCTTCTTCTTCTTCTTCTTCTTCTTCTTTTTAGCGGAAATTGGCCTGTTAGTGCCTCTGTTTGTTTCGTTTTATTTGATTCTTGTGTTTTTTTTGTTTAGAAAGTGTGGGAATAGGAAATGAAACACGGTGGTTTAAAATAATTTTCGTGTTTTTGGAGATAAGGGAGTTAAGCTTTTCAACTTGAGCGGTGTAATAAGTAAAACTGAAAGCTGTTCATTTTTTGGGATATTGAACGGCGGATGTTAGAACCTCTTATTTTTAGATTACTATTTTTTTGGAGTTCATGGATTATGCCGGTGACGATTTCTTTAATCATCTATTATTTCTTAAATTTAACGATTTGCTTGGTTATTGAGAAAGTGGAAGAAAGCAGATGATAGAAACATATCGGAGAGGTATTGGATAGTAATTTAAACTATGTTGGATGAAAGGATATTGATAATTTGATATTCTGTTTTGCGGCAAATTGAGATAAGAAAAAAAAAGATATTAAAATTATGAATCTATCACCTTCTGCTGTTTTATCTTGCAATGTTCTATCACCTTACTTGAAAAACCTTTTTACTTATAATTAAGTTGACTGATGGATTCACTGGAACTCCATGATAAGAAACCTTTTTGGATCGTTTAAAGGACTATTAGCTTTGCAAGGACTAATAACTTTGTGACATTCCACTGGATTTTGTGTCCATTTTATCCGGTTGTTTCACTAACATTGGCTGTTTTGTTAAAGAACTCTTGGATTGAATTTTTTATTTATATGTTTCAAAGTGCATATACAACGAATGGAAGGGCGTTTTTGGATGGACTTCTGATCTACGCGCACTATTTGCGAGATCCTGGCGAGAACAAGAGTCAACCTCATTGAGAACAGTAAGTTCATAACTCATCTTTGTCAGTTCATGGATATATAGTTTTTTTTTTTTTTTTTTGTCCACCAGAGATATGATTTGAAAACAAGTTCCGTAATCGCATGCTTTTTGTTCAGAAAATGGCAGATGGTGTTTGCTTTTTTGTAAGGAGTGCTAGTTCTGAAAGCCAATTGATTTTTAATATCGTTGCTGAAATGTTCAGCATTTGTACTAAGAAGCTATTGGATTCATGAGGGCCAGTGAGGCTTGGGTACAGGCTATGATGAGTAGACCGTACTGTTTCCTATATGCAGACATGGAGAGTGTTAGTGCTTAGGACGGGGAGTGGTGACCTCTATTAAGCCTAAGTGCCATTCACTGCAACACAATACTTGGCGGTGGCTCCATATGGTATAAAGTAGGCAAGGAGAGAGATCGAGGGTGTGAGGTTATACACACGATATCCATTAGGAAAGAGAAGTTAATAAAACTTTTAATATTTGATCTATATTGGAGAAACGTTAAAAAAAGATGGAAATAATATATAGTATGTATGTTTTATGAAGCAAAATTGAAAAAAGTGTCTATGAAGTACATCTTCAAAAAAATGCCCTTTTTTTATAAGAATTTGTAAGAAACTACCATTGAAATTTAATAAACAAAGAAAAAACAAATGTTTGGTGAGAGATAGAAATTACTATAGAGATAGATTCAAAGTAGAACTGGAAAGAAAATTGAAATCCCCTAGTGATTAAGGGGGGTGGTGTAACATTACAAAGAGCTGGCCTGAGAAACTCAAGAAGGCTAGGCTGGCCAATGTAGCATTTTTGAAAAATCTGACCGGCCTCATGATTGTTATATGCACTCGAGTTTTTGTTTTGAAAATGGATGCGCTTTTACATGATATTTTCCTATTATTTGTAAATACTATGACTTGGAAAAGCCTCACATGGCCTCTTATTATTGATAAAAAAAGCCTCATATGGACTTCTTCTAAATGCACCCATTGTTATTGGTTGCTAAATATATGTACCCATTTAGAAAGGTATTTGCTTTGTTATTGTAGGTTGAATGGACCTTTTTTTTTTTTTAATTTAATTTAATTTTAATATGTAACACACGGTCACACATCGCCATTCATGACATGCAATGCAACCTATTGATGATATATCAGTATGCAATAATCGCAGCGTAAAGTCAAACTCATAAAAATTTGCACCAGAATACTTGGAAACATAACTTCATAATTATCTCATAACCATTGTTTTGCCTCTTAGAACTATTCGAGGCATTTGCACACTAACTTTAAACTTAAGAAATGGAGAATATATATCTCCTTATTCATGTCTTGGTTAGGAACGGGCTTCATGAGGACTCTTATTTTGAGCATCTGTTTGACTCGCTGAATAACAAGTAGGGCCATCTCTAGAAACATGAGCATTATCTCTATCTGCCGGTCTAAGTCCAACTCATTTTCTATTATCCTGATCCACTAACTCATGTCCATATCCATCCTGTGGTCCTGCTACAGCTTCTGTCGTTCCATTAGAATGGTAGTTTAGAAAAATAAAAGGGGTGAGATTTCATGGAAATCTCAGTAAGTTAGCAACTAAAATATAATGAGATAATATAGACATGATAAAAAATAAATAGGAACTGCATGAATGCAGAAAACATACTTTCCTTTGTTTTTCATCCAGATCTCTTTGTAGAAACATGTTCTGAATTACTTTTAGATAAACATGACACATTTTTTTACAGAGAACACTTGTTCAAAGAAACAGAGTTTTGCATTTCTTTTCTTTTCTTTTCAAAGTATCTTGTTTAACATATGGTAACATGACAACTCCCCATTTTGCATTGTGAGTACCTATTGGATTTATATCATCATTTTTATGCAGTTAAACTTTCATACATAGGTGTACCCACTAGCCCTAGGTACAATTTACATATGACAATCACCCTGGAATCCTTTAAAGAGGATCTAGCTATTGCCCGTTGACTGTTCTTTGTCAACCTAGGGGTTGCCACCAAAGTTTTGAATACCATTCCGGTGACCGTTTCGGTTAGGCACTGGAACGAAATATTTTGTTAGGGGTACCGTTTTGGAATTAATTATATATTATTTATAAATATTTATATGAATATATAAACTAACAACTAATAGAATAAATACATATATATATATATATATGCAAGTGTATATCATGTATATGTGTATATATATGGAAGAATTGAAGATTTATAAAATGAATATATGTTGAAAAAATCACAAACTTGAGTTGAGACACAAAAACAAAAAATAAAAAATAAAAGAATAGATAAATTATTAAAAATAATGATATTTAAAAGAAAAGAATGAGGTGACATATTTAAAGTTATAAAAAAATTAAAAGTATATAAATACATTTTCTATTTTAGAATTAATTAAATGCAATCTGGATTTAAAATTTACAAAAATGTCATCTAAATACAAGAAAATTACAAAAATAGCCCGAAATGGAATGGGGACTGAAACGCCCAATTCTGGCTGAAATGGCCGAAACTTGATCGGAATGGCCGAAACAGGACCATAATTTGAAGCGAAACGGAACAAGGTGGTAGAGCATACCGGACACTACACCGGAACGACAAATTCTGGCCATTCCGGTTGGAACGGAATGAAAATCAAAACCTTGGTTACCATTACTTTTTTACTCACTCCAGAGTGGATAGCGGAGTTCCAGTAGGACACTTCCCCATCCTAGCATTTAGAGTCGTGGTAATAATATTTTGCATGCTATGCATATGATAAACATATTGAATAGCATGTGCTTTTGCTCAAGAAATCAAACTTTGCACGAATCATCATAACTTTAAACATGTCAATTTGTAAGAATGCTTGGATAATTAAAAGTTTATAAAAATATCACATGCCTCATAGAATCTGAATATTCATGAGATAAATGCAAGGTAATTCATGCTCGAAATCAACATTTATACATGAATGCTTTGTTTATACATCATCATATAGATATTATCTAAGAGTAGGTTAGAGACCAAGTTACAATGTTCTTGAGTGATTGAAGTGGCTGAAACTAAGAAATGTTTTTCATGGATTAGAACTTGATAAAATTTCTTAATCAATCCTATGAACCATGGCATGCTTAGCCATGCATGTTGGTGTTCATGTTATTGGTGTTTATCTACATGGGTGCAAGTGCTTGGATTTTGAAACATACTGACCTCAAGATGGTAGTGATGATCAACCCAAGATAGTTTGTGAACTTGTGTTGATCTTCATATTCCCGAAGCATGTGTGTGTGTGAATCTTTGAACATAGGCTATACATGAGTGTGTGCATGCGATGAACACTCACCGATGGGCTTCCCTACAATGGCATGGCTAGGCTCGTCTCTTCTCACCTTAGAACACTTGCTCACTATTTTCTAAGGGACTCTTGTGGATGTAGTGAAGAGAAAGTGAGGTTTTGGAGTTGTATTTATAGGCATTCTTGAAGGCTAGGGTTACGTACAATGAGGTTAGCCGATTGCTCTTAACCATGGTGATATGGCCTGGTTGGCAAGAACCTTCTTCAAGGATGTTCTATGGATGATGTGGGAGATCTAGGGCTATGATCTATTGGGCATGGGAGGCAAGCAAAAATCATGAATAGTTCAGTTTGGCTCAAGTGTTACTCGGTTTTGCTTACTCCAACCCATGGCCGATGGTGGTGTTTTTCCTAGATTCCATGGTTATTTGCTTTATTTTCCTTCTTCCATAAAATCAAGAGAGATGGAGAGAGGGAGATGAGATGGGACACTTGTCCAAGTGATAGAAGAAACTTGGAGATGAAGTGGTGAGGTGTTGAAGCCGATGAGCTCCATTTGGCTCTCCCCTTGATTCTCTTTGATTCCTCTTCTTCCATGGTTTCAAACCATGGTTATGATGAAGATTTGCAGATTTCATCCTTGCTTGGAGGCTATGAAGTGAGTGAGGGAATAGTGGGAAGTTTGGAAGCAAACTCCCTAGGGTGAATCGGCTAGGCCTAGGCTATAGTAACCCTTTTGGTTGGATCTTAAGGTGACTTCTCTCTTTCTTTTTGCAGGTCTGGTTGCACCTCTAAGGACTTCAATTTGGTTAGAACTCTTCAGGAGATTCTCTCTTGCACTTGACTCAAACCATTGGTTTTTAGCTAGGGGTACCCAATTGATAGTATGCTTAGTGTTGCACGAGGGTTAAGCCATTTGACATGTGGCTAGGTGGCTTGACATGAGGTGGTGTCTTGTATACACTTAAGTTGATGTGTCAAGAGTCCATCCAGAAGGAAATGGGGCGTTGGCAAGGTGTGGGTAGATGTCAAATTCCATTTTTCTTCTAAAGACTTAAATCTGGCCGAGTAGTGTCCTAGTGGTCTTTGGAGTCTTTGTTTTTTGATTCTTTGACCAAGTGGGACCCAATCTGATTTGGGGTTTAGGAAACTTCCTTGTACTTGTGTGGAAATCAGATTTTTGCCATTTAGTGGCAAGTTTCACTAACTTGAACATGTGATACCCGAAATGGATGTGGTACCTAATGTGGTCCTATGCGCGTGAGTCATGTTCCTATCATGAATTTTGTGTTGGCTTTTAGTTACTAGGTATTTCATATGTTGTTCTATGAAAATGGCACATTCACTCATGTTAATTTGGTTAATACAAAGTGGAGCTAAGGTTTGACCATATATGGGCATGTGGGACATGCTATGTTTCGGTTTGTCCTTGGTTTAATCTTAACTAATTTCTAATTAATGTGGAGCTTAAGGATTACACTACTTAAGTGAAATGCCTTGGTGAAATTGACTTCCATGACCAACTAAGTGAGATAAATTTGAAATTTTAGTGGAACAAGGAAGTTCAAAGGAATCTTCCTTCTAGGCGCATTCTAGGAAACTTCCTTTCGTAATTTCTTCGAACTTGATGTCCTAAATTGGAAACTCTCAGGTCACCGATATCGATTCAAGGAAGTGGGAGTTCCAGAATTTGACAATGAATTTGTATTGGAACTTAGGGATCTAGAGATGGAGGTCAATATGTATCATGATCCCTTCATCAATGAAGTAAGATAATCTAGAGGAGGAGGTCAATATGTATCATAATCCCTTCATCAATGAAGTAAGATATTTTCCACAAAAAGAAGAATCAGATGATGAAGAAGTCGAGTCTCCACCTAGTTCATCTGAGACTTAGACACAGGTAAACCTATGCCTTTGTACTACTGATGAATTTGATGACGAAATCTTTTTTTAAGCGGGGGAGGATGTAAAAACCCACCCAAAAGGAATGCCATAGGATGAGAGCCCATGATTGATAAGACAAATAGCCCGATTAACCAAATATAAGTGCCTAGTACAATCAAACCCATAGAAGCCCTAGTAGGATAGCCCAAGCTTACTGAACCCAAGAGCCTAAGGAGAGAACCTATTAAAGAAAAAAGCCCAAGACCCTAATGGGCCTAAGGCCCAGATGAA
The DNA here is from genome assembly GCA_011037825.1 of Carya cathayensis. Classification (NCBI taxonomy): domain Eukaryota; kingdom Viridiplantae; phylum Streptophyta; class Magnoliopsida; order Fagales; family Juglandaceae; genus Carya; species Carya cathayensis. Next base: position 1,173,542 of record QGSO01000251.1, on the reverse strand, counting down.
TTCCATTGCTAAGCCCAACCACATGGGCTGAATGCCCACTAAGGCCCAAAATTCATTTTAAGTCCAACCCTTCATCCAAAAATCTATAACGAAGGGAGTTTCCAATTTAGAACATCATGTTGAAAGAAATTACGAAAATACCATTTCTAGGAAGGCGCCTAGAAGGAAGATTCCTACGAACTTCCTTGTATAACTAAAATTTCAAATTTATCCTCACTTAGTCGGTCATGGAAGTCAATTCTACCAAGGCATTTCACTTAAGTGGTGTAATCCTTAAGCTCCACATTAATTAGAATTAGTTAAGATTAAACCAAGGACAAAACCGAAACATAGCATGTCCCACATGCCCATGTATGGTCAAACCTCACCTCCACTTTGTATTAACAAATTAACATGAGTGAACGTGTCATTTTCATAGATTAACATCTAAAATACCTAGTAACTAAAAACCAACATAAAATCACATGATAGGAACATGACACACACATAGGACCACATTAGGTACCATATGTCCAATGTGGGTATCACATGTTCAAGCTTAGGGAAACTTGCCTATAAATGGCAAAAATCTGACTTCCACACAAGTACAGGGAAATTTCCAAATCAGATTAGGTCCCACTTGGTCAAGGAATCAAGAAACAAAGACTCCAAAGACCGCTAGGACACTACTCGGCCAGATTAGAGTCTTTAGAAGAAAAATGGATTGACATTTTTCCACATCTTGCCAATGCCCAATTTCTTCTAGATGGACTCTTGACACATCAACTTAAGTGTATACAAGACACCACCTCATGTCAAGCCACATGTCAAATGGCTTAATTCATGCAAAGTTTGATTTCTTAAGCAAAAGCATATGCCATTTGATATATTTGTCATATTCATAGCATGAAAAATATTTTTATCACGACCCCAAATGCTAGGGTGAGGAAGTATTCTAGTGTAACTCTTTTATCCACTATGGAGTGGTAACCCCTGGGTTGACAAAGAACAGTTAACAGGTAATGGCTAGATCCTTTTTAAAGGATTCTAGGGTGATTGTCATATGGTAATGGGACCTAGGGCTTGTGCGTACACCTATGTATGAAAGTTTAACTGCGCAGATATGATGATATAAATCCAGTAGGTACTTACAGTGCAAAACGGGGAGCTGTGATGTTACCATATATTAAACAAGATGCTTTGAAAAGAAAAGAAATGCAAAACTTTGTTTCTTTGAACAAGTGTTCTCTGTAAGAAAATGTGTCGTGTTTATCTTCAAGTAATTCAGAACATGTTTCTACAAAGAAACCTGGATGAAAAACAAAGGAAAGTATGTTTCTTGCATTCATGCATTTCCTGTTTATTATTTATCATGTCTATGTACTTATCAAAAAAAATTTATCATGTCTATGTTATCTCATTGTATGTTGGTTGCTAACTTACTGAAATTTTCGTGAAATCTCACTCCTTTATTTTTCTAAGCTACCATTCCAATGGAATGGCAGAAGTTGTAGCAGGACCACAGGATGGATATGGACATGAGTCAGTGGATCAGGATAATAGAGAATGAGTTGGACCTGGACTGTCTAATAGATATGATGCTCATGTTTCTAGAGATGGCCTTGCGTGTTATTCAACGCGTCAGGCAGATGCTCTGAATAAGAGTCTTTATAAAGCCCCTTCCTAACCAAGATGTGAATAAGGAGATATATATATATATAGATATATATTGTCCATTTGTTAAGTTTAAAGTTAGTGTGTAAATGCCTCAAACAGTTTTAAGAGGCAGAACAATGGTTATGAGATAATTATGAAGTTATGTTTTCAAGTGTTCTGGTGCAAATTTTTATGAGTTTGACTTTCCGCTGCGATTATTGCATACTACTAGATCATCAATAGGTTGCATTGCATGTCATGAATGGGGATGTGTGACCGTGTGTTGCATATCGTAACGCTTCAAATCTCTACCAAATCACAAGTGAAGGTTGGGGGTGTCACAGGGTGGGAGAGCCTTTTGTGTGGGATACTTGTGTTTGTGACAGTGAAGACTTATTGTTTGTTTTCTTTTTACAGGTTCCTTTTGTTCTTGTTGAAGGTTATGGCTGGTCGCATGATTTTGTTGTTGTGAACATGGATGGCTCTAGACATCGCCTGCCTCTCACTACAGTTTATCATCAACTGCAGCCCATTAATGCTTCTCCATACACATTTCTTCAGGCACTTTTTGGTCATGAATACCCCGTGAGTTTAGAAAAGAAAATCTTGTGTTTCTTAATATGTTTAAGAGATTTTGGTGAAATTTTGAGTTGAGAAAACACTTGTGGTCTTTATGGTTTCATTTATGTTGGGCCTTTTTTATATGCTCATTTTCTGTTGCAGATGTTTGATACCTTTACTTGTTCTCATTTTAAAGGTTGGCATGCTCGATGAAGTGAAAATCCTTCCGTTAGGAAAGGATATCACTGCTGTTGGCTTCTGCAGTCTTAAAAATGGAATTCCTGAGATCAAGTCATGCAAGGATCTTCCCTACTTTTTGTGAGTGAATTTGTTCTAGATCAGACTTTGTTAGGTTTGGTAGTTGGGCAAGGAAATTCTATATGGCAAATTTGTGTTTGAATTTCCTGCTACGTCTAAACTTTTATTGAGTTAAATTAAACTGCAACCTACTGATTTAAACATGGTCAATGACGATTGGGTGGTCTTTGGTCAATGAAAAGCAGAAAAGGTCAATTTATCCGTGGGGTATTATTACCTTGTTTTAACCTAGAACACCAGTTCGGATACAATCTCCTGGTTGGAGTATGGTCTATCCACCTGCTTTCTTTTTTGAAGTTTGTATTGCTATAAATTGGCCCCATATATTCATTTTTAACAAGTCTAAGTTTATTAACATCCAAACTCTCAGGCAGTGTATGAGGATAAAATATGTATTGCTTGCACAACTGATCAAATGATCTACAGGCATTTTCATACCTGCTACTTTGAGGCACTGCATTTGTTGGTTTCATGATGGTCTTTTGCAGGTCTGAAATGACCAAGGATCAAATGATTGTAGATCTTGCCTTCAGGAGCAAAGTACTTCTGTGGAGTGGTTTTGCTCTCGGTTCGCTGTCAATTGGTATACTTGGCTATGCCGTTGTGAGGTATGAGTCTAGATATCTCCTTCCCCATAAATGTCTGGTTATGTACCTTATTGCTTAATACTCTGTTTTAGATAGTTTGTTTTTTTGAATCAGTTCAAACTATGTGAAACTGACAAGGATCAATCAGTTTTTTATTTTATTTTATTAACCCTCGTTAAAAATAATATGCTGCTTAGCTTTGGCTTGTTCAGTTGGATCTCATCCCTGCGAGAGAAATAGGTTTAAATATGGAAAGAAAGTGTTGATCTATTTGTTTGCTCTTTATTTTGTTGTCATTGGCATGGGGTGTCCAAGATCAAAGTCCCGACTAATCCTACTGGTACACAGGCACTCGACAATGAGTTTTTAGTGAGTGCACCTTGGGTAATTTAAAGAAAAATTCCTTCAGTCCGACAACCCCTAAGAATTGTTTGCACTCAAGAGGATTTGAACCTTAGACCCAAGACTAAGGCCCTTACCACTTGAGCCAACCCCTAGGGATTTGATCTGTTTGTTATCAGAATTGATTTGTTTTGAATAACTAGATGCATGACTTCTCTTCAGGAATTGGAGTAGATGGAAAGAATGGAGGCAACATAGACAGCTGCAGCAACACAGACAGGCTGCAAGTAATGATGCGGCATCTCAGATTGCAGCTGAGGAGGAGACAGGAGATGTTCCGGATGGAGAGTTGTGTGTGATCTGTCTGATGAGGAGAAGGCGATCTGCATTCGATCCATGTGGGCACCTGGTGTGTTGCCAAAGCTGTGCCATCTCAGTTGAACGGGAATCCACACCCAAGTGTCCCGTCTGTAGGCAGGAGATACGCAAATCATTGCGAATATATGATTCTTGAGAGAGAGAGTTACTGTTTATTCAATGTGTGGCTGAGACTTTTCTAGTCTTGGAAGAGAGTCGTCGCTGTATTTGTCAAAGTTTCTCTTTATTTAAGGGGATGGAACTTTAAGGAGAGGTATAGTAAAATTTTGCTGGTGAAAATAATGTTATAGGGGGAATCTGTTGTGAATATATATTTCAAAGTGATTGCGGAATGCTTTTTTAATAGGGTAGGGAGTCGTAACTTGTGTAAATTATAATTTGTGCTCCCTTTGTTTTCAACGTGTTGACAACCGACCAGCAATCTAAAGAATGGATGAAGGCTTTGGTACTTTTAATATTATTTTTTTCGTGTGATTGGGGTCATTGTATTGATGAAAGAAACAGTGATTTTGATGAAATTCCGCCGGACATATCGGTCTACTGGTTTTGGTTTGGGATGGTTGGCCAATGGCCGGGCTGGATTGGAGAAACGTTCATCCCTTGATATGTACCCTGTTCTGACCTCCTGATGCAGCGTACAGCTCAAATCTATCTCTACAAAGTTACAAACACAGTGTGGTCGTTGTAGAGCACCTCCATTGTTCTCAATGGCAATGCAATCTGGATTCTACATCACCTCCCGTCATTTTCCTCCTTTCTCGTACCCCTATATGATAGGAGATCCAACCCCATGTTTTTGTTCTTACTATCTGAAGATTATGTCGACTATTTTGGCAATCATCAAGCTGCATTTTATAACAAAGTATAAAGTATGGCAAATGAGAGAAGAAGCACAACTGTTGAATCACAAACAAAAGAGAGAAGCTCCTAGTGTACACATTTATTTCGCGTTTTTGGATATACACAAAAAAGGGTTAAACAACAGCAAACGCGTGCTACTACAAGGAGACAGACTTCAACGCAATGCTCCCCACCTTTTCAGCTAAAGAGCTGCCAAACAAATCGAGCAGATTGCAAGAACAAAAGACTCCCTAATTCCCTTGTGAGCTAATCTTACATTAACGCAGCTCAATACTCTTACAGTTTACATGGAATGCAGGAAAGAGAGAACTGAAAGCTATAACTGTTTTAACTGCTATTAGTTTTCATATCCATCTTTGATCTTCCACAGAGAACAAAATGAAACTGGCTGCCCTTTCCACCACAATGCCACACAACCATCTTTCTCCTCCGGTCTCATCTCCCAATTACTATCGTACTTCCTCAACAGAGCTCGAGCCCCGTCAATGGCATCCTCTCCAAACATCTCTCCTACAAACCCCACCCCTCTCATTCTCTCACACCACTTCTCTTTCCCTTCATTCATCTCTCCCCAATTCGTCAAAGCCTTTGCCGCCTCTCCTTCCATCAGTCTCCTATCATCGCTCTCTCGCCCCTTGAAAGCCGAGCTTGTTGAGTCCAGAAACCTCCACAAGTAATCCACTCGTCGAGAGAACCCAGTTGCAAAATCCCCACAATTCTTGCAGCTACATTCCATGTTGTTTTCGCTTAAAACCACTCCCTTTGGCTCCATGCTCCTCAGTAGTCTCAAGAACTCAGTTCTTTCATCCGGGGATTTGTGACTCAGGTGGTGAAGCCTAAATTGCGCGCAGACTATTAAGGTTTCATCACGGGCTATGTTTATGACTTGCGCACTCAGGCTTTTCAAGGGATGATTATCGAGCCGGTTGATCTGCAAATTAACGTTCATGAACTTGGCGAAACTGGGAAGCCGAGAGGAAAGGTTGTCTCCGGGTGGTCCTACGGAAAAGGGGGTCTCTTTGTTTTGATCATTTTCAACTGTGGCAGCGATGACTGTGATGCGAACTAGTGGAGGCGGCCCTCCTGGTCTGCGACTCATGGCCTCAAGCAGGGTTGGCCATTGCACGCCATGAGAGACCCCAATATCAAGAATATGAAGATTTTGCGAGCGGTCAGGCTCTTCCGCAAGAATTTGAAGGATCGAAGAGTTTGCTATGTTGTTGGGGAAGGCAAACCAGGGACTGACCTCGTAAAATTTGAGTAGCGATCGTTGGAAGAATCGGGCATCCGTGGAAGCAAAGGTCTGCCCCACTGAGGAGGAGGAAGTGGAGGCATTGGATAGGTGTTGTGCCAGAGCTCGGAGTCCATGGAAGGCGAGACGATGGTTGGCATCGCCGGTGTCGTTGGCGAGCTCGTGGAGAACGTAGCTAAGGTGACGTACGCGTGACATATTGCCCATGCTGATGGCAGCCGCGCAAGGGTTGAGTAGCTGCTCGGCCCATCTGCCTTCCTTGTTACCGTTATTACCGTTACTTCCTGTGGCCTTGCTAGTGCCTTTCTTATTTCCAACTGATTTCTTAACCGCCACAACCTCTTCAACTGCTGCATCCCCATCGTCAGCGTGTCTGGTTCGACGGCTTTGATTCTTCCGCGGATTGTGGTGGTTTTGGGATGGTTTGGGAAGGGGGTGATCGGAGGCTTTCCGCTTCTTGGATGAATCGGGTTGCGATGGATGATTAAAAATGGTGGGGTTAGTGGGTGCTGTGCTGGTGGCGGTGGCAATGGTGTTGAGAGAGGTGACACTCGAGTCAATCAGATCTTGGCTTTCATCCCACCACTGGTAGCCGTTGATATCATCCGAATTGTACGGGTCATTCAAGAAAGATGGAAAGAATGAAACCGAGTCTTCTATCCAGTCCAGGATGTGATCTGGGGTGGGGTTCGGCTCTGGTTCTTCCATGATCATATTTTTGGTTGCAGACATGAAATTTGTTGTTTTAAGAGCTCAAGAGTAAAGAGATGGTATATCTTTTGTAATACGAAATCTGAGGTGGGCTAATGCTTGATCATTGACCAAAGGAGGAGGGAGGATAGAGGTTGCAGAACTCTCTCTCTCTCTCTTAAAAATAATACAAAAATGCAATGCAGCAGTGTTTTTGGAAAGAGACAAGAAAGGGCATTTTCCTAATTGTTGGCGTGCTGTTTGCTTGGATGATGCGATGGCCTCTTGTGGTTTAATTTAAGGTGCTGGGAGAGTAGAAAATAGTAACTCCTCTGTCCTTGGGGAGGTAGGATTATTCTGTTTTATGTCATGGTGGTTGAAATCTATTTGAAAAAAATGAAGGCGTAGGAGTTGAATTCGAGTTGTCAAGAGACGGCAAACTCTATTTTCACTAATATAACACTGAAGGTCCTTGTCTGCTGCCGCTCTGTGGCTTTGAGAGTCTCATATGGTCATTGGATATTTACGAGGGAAGATAGAAAATTTTCTAAACAGTAATAAGAAAGTTTGTGAATAGTGATGAGATAGTTTGAGTTGAGTATTTTTAAAATTTTGAAAAATAATAGAAAAAAAGTTGAATAAAAATAATTTAAAGTTAAAATATTATTAGAATATAATTTTATTATATTATTTTTATTGGGAGATTTAAAAAAGTTAAATTATTTTTTCTTTTTTGTTTGAAAGTTTGGAAAAGTTGTAATGATTAATTTGAAAATGTTGTAATAATTAGTTTAAAAATTTTATATTTGAATTATATTTGGAAATGAGATAAGATGAAAATTTTAAGATGAGATCTCTTTTTAAATAAATCATTTCTATGTTTTTAGATAGATTTATAATTCTTGCATACTTGTAGGTAGGGGTGTGCATGTGACCCGCACACCCGATAGATCCGATTAAGATGACCCGAATCGACCCGGCTTTTATCGGGTCATTACTTGAGCGGGCCTCCAACCCGACTGAATAACGGGTTTGTTATTTGGTGTCAACCCGTTCGACTAAATCTCAAACCCTAGCTAGCAGCCGCCCATTCAGCCTCAAGCCCTCCGGCGACAGCTCCACATCCTTCTGGCCAACATGGACGCCAACGATATGCAGAGAAGAAATTCACAAAAAGAAAAATGCAATGACACTGGACGCTAGAGATATGCAGAGAAGAAATTCACAAAAAGGAAAACGCAAGGAAACTGGACGCTAGAGATGCAGAGAAGAAATTCACAAAAAAGAAAATGCAACGAAATAGAAAATAGTGAAAAAGATTTGGGTTTGCTATGCAGAGAAGAAGAAAATGCAAAAAAGGAAAACGCAAAAAAGCAAGAGGTTTACAGATCAAGTCACAGTCGTCAAAGAGTGTTTTGGGGGCCGAATCCAGAGGCTCGGGTGCTGCCGCCGCTGTTGCTACTGGGTTTCGTAGTCTGTAGTTTTCTTATTGACGAGTTTGTGCCGGGCAGGTCGAAGCTTGGGGATGCCTCGCTTCTCGGCTCGAGATCTCCTTCCGAGGTTGAATCCAGAGGCTCGGGTGCTGCCGCCGCTGTTGCTGCTTGGTTTCGTAGTTTGTAATTTTCTTATTGCCTAGTTTGTGCTGGGCAGGTCGAAGCTTGGGATGCCTCACTTCTCAGCTCGAGATCTCCTTCAATCCCAAGAGTCCAAGTCATTTCTGGAAGCAAGGAAAGGAAGAGTAGCCGTTTATGTGAGTGAATTAACCAGTTTCTGGAAGCACGAAACGGTGTTGCATTTAAAGGTCGGGTCATACGGGTTCGACCCGATTTGATTTTCTTCGGGTTGGTATGGGTCGGTTTGGCATCTTAAATGGGGTTAGTCGGGTCGGGTCGGGCGTAAACCCGCCTAAAACAGACCGGGTTGCAGGCCTACTTGTAGGACAGGGTTGTCTGAATTAGAAAAAAGAAATAAGAAAATGAATAAAGAAAGAATGAGAAAAAGGAGGTTTTTTAATTTTCATCTGAATTTAGCCTCATTGAATGGTCAAGTAATTTGAACTCGCCCTTGCGTTCAAAACTTGGCCAAGAAATTTAGCATCGTTTTTTATGTTGAGCTAAGTGATACAAGAAGTTTGTAAGTAGTAATAAAGTAATTTGAATTAAAATATTTTATAAAATTTTGAAAAGAAGAGATATAAAAATTGAATAAAATATTATAAAATTAAAATATTATTAGAATGCAGGTTTTTAATAAAATATTTGTTTTAGGATTTGAAAAGGTCGAATAATTTTTTATATTTTGTTTGAAAGTTTAAAAAAATTATAATGGTTAGATAATGATTAGATAAAAAAAATTAAAAAAATGAAATAAAAGTATTTATACGTATTAGGATATTGAGATGAGATAAAATAAAACAAGATTAGATGAGACCAGTCACCATCTTGCAATCCAAACAGAGCCTCCTTAAATACGCAAATAAAACAGCCCTTTAAGGACTAGCTTGGATTCAGAGATAAGATAAAATGAGATGATTTTAGAAGAAATATAAAAGTTAAATAAAATATTATAAAAATATTATTTTTTAATATTATTAGTATTTTAGGATTTGAAAAAATTAAATTTAAATTTTAAAAATTTAAATTATTTATTATATTTTGTATGAAAATTTAAGAAATTGCTAGCACAAGCTCCATCATCTCCCCAGCCTTTTTCATGGGAAGGTACCTCTCCGACTCCGAGTGCTTTCCGGCATCGTGAGATTAATGTTGTTACTATCGTCACATCATTCTCATTTCCCTGATCGTCCCACTCTTTTAACTAGAAGACAATTTGGTTAGCTCTTTCAGATAAAAGCTTAGATAAAACATTGGAAATGCTCTAACCACCGATCCCTTTGATCGTCGCTGTTCAATCATCGTAAAACTTTTTTCTTTAATAATCTGTAAAATAATGCAGAAATGGAACCTGAAAGCAAATAATCTGGGAGATGATTTCAAACGGCCACGACCCTTCGGCTAATAAAGGCCTCGATATGATTTTTTTTAAGCATAAGAAATGGTACAAATATGCCTTACATCATACAGATCAATCTAACTAATATGTAATTTTTCAAATTTGTTATTTTGTTTAAACACACATATTTAAACATTAAGATAAAATGATAAAAATGACAAATTATATGTTGATTAAGTAGAAGTGTGTGATGTAAGGCTTTCACCTAGAATTTCTCTTAGAACATAGAACTTTCTTATCAGCATACTAAATTCATTTAGAACAATATGGCCATGAGTCCTATTACCCTTTTTTTTGTCTCAAGTGGCATGAAGTTATTATTAAGTGGACTCAAAATATGAACTTCTGATCAATTCATCTCATCTCATCTCATTATTATAATTTTTTCAAATCTCCAAACAAAATTAATATTCTAATAATGTTCTATTTAACTTTCAACTTTATTTCATCACATCTCAATTCACTAATCAAATTTGCCCTAAGTGATCAATGTTTATACATCTCGAAATAAAATGAGAGTACCACCTCATCCGTACTCTAGACTGCCTAGCTTATTTGTTTTCACAACACATCTTATATCATTTCATTTAATCATTATAACTTTTTTAAATTTTCACATAAAATAAAATAAATTATTCAACTTTTTCAAATTTCAAAATAATATTAATATCAAAAATATTTTTTTAATTTTTAATTTTTATCTCAACTCATCTTATTTATGAAAACAAACTAAGAGAATTCTCAGGTACACATAATTATAATGCTCAATTTCCATAAACCATAGAAAATAATTTACAAAAAAAAAAAAAATACAAACCAAACCAATAGAAAACATACATCTGAATGTGTTACAAAATATCCATACAGCCTAAAGCGAGGGAAGCACCACAAATGTTCATTACAACCAAGTTACATCACACTTGTAAAGCTAATAAAACCCATTACCAAAAAACTGCATTTCCAAGAAACAAGCATCTCTAACCAGATTCCAAATGAACAGGTGGCATTCCTCAACTAGCGAAACCAACAAGCTCCGAAAAAGGATATGGAAGAGGGGTGAACTAAAGCCCGATAACCCAAAAATTGCAGAGACATTAAGTGTGTCACGAAGATATCAAATATAAAAGTCTCAAGATAATTTTCAGTACTCTGTTATACTCATTTGAATAAATATGGAATTTATAGTTCCAGTACACAAGAATTTATCCCAATATTCTGCTTTTAAATACAAATATATAACGGCTGAATAAGTGAATATCCCCTTGGATTCAAAATGCAATTGTTGTGAAAGACGGAAGGTTCCTTAGACCAGGCTGTTTGTTTTAGTGAGGTAACTTTCGGTATTTGGCAACATTTTGCGGAGGTATTGGGTTTCAGAACTGATGCAAACCAACTTTGGAAAGATAAGGTCATATTGGAGTTGAACAGAGCCACATCTGTTTCGCGGTTGGGCCTGGCTATTGGCTGATTACCTTTTCTTATAACTTGGTGTCAATGGACTAGGCACTGCAAGGCACGTATGGGGGATATAAAAGAGGAGAAAACAGTTGTTTGCTCCTAGGTGAGAAGTGTGTTGGCTGTCAATATGCTAAAAGTTTCGAAGGTCAAGGTCTTGTGCAGTATGGACAGACTTGTATTAAAGCCGTAGGGCATTCCTGGTGTTGCTGTGAAGTCTCCATATCAGTCATGTATCATCCCATTTGATCAATGGCCATGAATTAGGACAAACAGACGTTTTGATGGTCACTCAGGTCGTTATGTTGGCAAATGATGGCCTGTGGAAGGTGACGAGCCAATTCTTAGCTCAGGTTATTATGATGCCATCTAATGCATAGTTGTGTTGTTACAATAGAGATTATCTACTTGGTCTTGCATGGGAGTATACCTTGTGTTATTAGTGGCGTTTGCTTTGTTTTTCATGGTATTTTGTTCTTCAAGTGATGTACAAAGACAACTAATTTTGTCAGTAAAATTCCAATGTTCCACTGTTGAGAGAGAGAGTACCCTGGCGGTGAGCCACATAATAGATTCCACAGGAAGAAAAAATCTGTACAAAAGTCCCGTTGTAAACAATGCCACAGGTTGTTTAAAGATGTACAAATAGTAGTTAAGTTTGTAAATAGAAGTGAGAGAAAAAAATAATAAAGAAATAATTGAGAAAGATTATTTTAATATAATAGAGAAATAATACGAAATGAAATGTAGTAAGTTTTTAAATATGAGTAAAATTTAAGATAAAATTTTAGGTAGCATAATTTTTAACCAAATTTTAGGAAAAGTTGTAGAAAAACGGATGTGAATGCTCTTAGTTCCGTTGTTTAGCATCCTAAATGGTCTCGTGTCTAGTAATTCTATTATTTTTTGGACTTGCCCACATTTTAAAGTGAAATCAAATATTTACGAGTTTGAGATGAGAATTTTTGTTTAAGATGAGAATTTTGGCTTGGCCAAACCGAACCTAAATGGTCTGGTGTCTAGTAATTCTATTATTTTTTAGACTTGCCCACATTTTAAAGTGAAATCAAATATTTACGAGTTTTGCTACTCATCATTTCTACTCACCACACATTACATTTTAAAAAAAAAAATTGTTGGGTTTATTCTTCTTAAACTAATTAATTTCTTCTACTCATTATCCATATACTAAATATTTGATAAAAAAATAAAATAAAAAAATATGATATATAATACGTGGAGATAATGAATAGAATTCTTCAATATTTACCTATGCCTATATATATATGCGAAACTCGCCTTTACCTATATCTAAAGGACGCTGCTAGCGTGACCAAATTATGTGCTTTCATCCATATCGATCGGTGTATTTATCTTTTTTAAATATTTGTGTGTATGTGTTTTTGCAATTAAAAAAAAAAGAAAAGAACAGACACAAATACTTCTAAAAAAATACAAATATATTGATTGGTACACTTGGGAGCGATTCGGGAACTAAGCATTATTATTTTTAAAAGGAGTTGTGTTCAAATCTTTAAATAATAAAAATTAATATTTTAATATTATTTTATTTAACTTTTAACTTTCATTTTAACTCATCTAATCTCAACTAACTATCCAAATAGCACCTAACTCATCTCCTCCTTACCGTTGACATGGTGGAATATATGATAAAAAACTAACAGACGTGCAGAAATATTGTAGTTGTTATGTTATATGAACCTTCTACTCGTGTCATCCAAATTGATTATATTAAGGAAGTGCACGCGAGAGACTCTTAATTAAAGAGTATGTCATGCCAGGCTATCAACGATGTCAAGCGAATATTGCCTGTCTTTCATATTGTCTTACAAGTAGAAAGACTACACAAAACCCTCCCTTTCCAAGTCATAATGGAATAAACTCACAAGGACTAGAGCCTAGAAGTTCTTGAAGTTTGGATTGGAGAGATTGATTTGGAGAGCACTACTTCAAAACAGCACCTGATCGATCGAGGTTAGATATCCTGATCTTGTCACACTTCTTCTAATTTCATGAAGTTTTGTTTAAACTAAAAATCCGAGACATGAAGTTAGGAGAACTTCACCTTTAGATATATACATGTTGCATTTGTGGAGTTCTATAGTGTTTATATTTGCAAAATTCAGTCGCTAATAACATCTGTTCAATTAATCTACATGGGAAGACTCGAGTGCCCTCTTCTTTTCTACGTACACTAATTCATTCATGCTAGACTACATCAGAGCACATCCTGGTATAAAACTCCTGCAAGTAAAATGACAGTCAGCAGCAAGATGTCAATCCATCAAGATATCACAAGTAAATCCTATACACAGTAGTATTGTATAGAGTGAGCTCTCAAGCATTGAAGTACAGGTAGACTATCTTCCGGCCAGTCTTTATTTTGGCGAAACCCTACCTTTCATATATCGTTTTCATGTCCAAAAAAGGACCCAAAGCCACCCCCATTGACTCATTATTCAAGTATATGTCTCTGACTCTGACCCACTGTTCCAGACACAGTCAAAACCATTTGAGTCTTCTCGGGGTAAGCTTTTAGGCCTGCAGTGTATAAACTGCACCCAATTTGCCAACAAATGCTTCACAATGAAAGATGACTAGGACTAATATGGAAAGAGGTGCTCTCAAAGAGATGATAGTGGAGGAAATTATTGTGGTTAACAAGTCTGAGTTAGGTTTTAGGCACAAGAAAGAAAGAAGTAGGGCATGTGTTTTGGGTCAGAGTTACAGTGTGGGAACAGTCCTCAACTCGGAATGCACTTCCCTGACACCATCCTGTCAACTTTCAATAGACGAAGATAAGTGCTTTCAAGTGCTAAAAAACAAAATCCAACCTCCCTTTAACCAACAGTCTCTCACCCGCACTTCCCCTACCATTATGATGAACTCAAGAGAACAAATAAAAGAAAGTACTGTTACAGTCCTAAGTAAATTTAGGTTAGATATATTTTAAAATAAATAAAGAAATCATTGTTACGGTATTAAGTAAATTGTAAAAATAAATTTAAAAATTCACATGACTAAGGTATATTTATTTTAAAATAAAAATAAATTTATAAATTAACATACCATATTAAATAGTGTCAGTTTATGAATTTACTACTTAATAACTAAAACATTTCTCAATAAATAAATGTAAGGATAATTAAAAGACTTCAAAAAGATACATATGACACAGTATTACCATTTTAATAAATAATAAAAATTAGAAGTTTAGACCGAAAATTAATTCTTCAGGCAATAGAGTTTGACACCATTTTTTTCCCTTCCCTCTTTATATATAACTTGAGTTATGTTTGGATCTTAGAAAATCTATGAGAGAAAAGGAGAGTAATTTTCAATGTGCTTAAGAACTACTCTCTTAATTCCTTGCATTCAATGTGTCCAAGATCAAAGAATGTTCTGATTTCGATTCAGGAGCATCTTCAATATTTAGTACTGCAAAACACACAAAGTACGAACATGTGAAGGATGCCATCCTCGCATTACAACAACATAAATTAATCAAAATACTTCTTAAATCCATTAGATGTATCAGCCACATTCTCCTCATTTTCTCATAAGAATTACTAATATATAGATCCTCAAATAAAGAAATAATTTTTTTTATCTCATCTCATCTAATCATTACAATTTTTTTAAATTTTCACATAAAATAAAATAAACAATTCAATTTTTTCAAATTACAATAGAAAAATAATATTAAAATAATATATTTTAATAATATTTTATTCAACTTTCAACTTTAATCTCAACTCATCTCAGAAAACAAACGAGTAATTGACATTAATAAATAGTTAGTTCACACATAAATTTCATAAAGTAAAATAAAATAATATGATTTATTATGGTATATTAAATTATAAAATTATTTTTTTTCCTAAATTAAATCTAATGTATTTAGCCCCCCATTAACTTGCAAGTTTTATCTGATGTCTAGGTACTAAGGTTGGGTTATTTTTTCTAAAAAAAATCCACTATCTACCATTTTTTCATAGAGAAAAATAATAATGTTATATATAATTTGAGGATGTGTAAATTTTATGTACTTATTTTTTAAAAAATAAAATAAAATTCACTATTAAAAAATAAATTTTTTACTTGAACTAAAATATGCGACACTTGCAAGCACTAGAACTACATCTAATATTATTCTTAGCCTTTTACAACCAAATAATACCATTGGGAGAACATAAAAAGACTTCTATTTTTTCACATTTTTTTACATTTTTAAATATTTTAAAAAATAAAAAAATATATCAATATGATAATAGGTATTTTCTTAAATAAATAAAAGAAAAGTTAAAAAAATAAATACATAAACAAGAATAGAAAATAGAGACATACTATCATTGTACAAGAGATATTAAAACCACCCATCAGAACTAAAAAACAGGCTGAGCTCATCAGCAAAAGAAAATGACATCTCTTACTCCAAGTTCCAGTGGCACCAGTTCTGAAAAAAGTTTTATTAGCACTGCATCGCAGAAGGCAGAAGACATTGCTATACCCACGTTACAGACTATTAAATATATTTTATAATTTCTTGATCGAAATATGTTTTACCATTTGAGGAGAGTGAGAAACACTAGACTACACAATGTTATACTCTGCCAGCGAGTAGTATAAAATCCTCAACATTTTCATTATTTTGTTGATATTTTTTCCTACCACCTGTAAAAAATATTTGAACCCAGAAATTGAAAGAAATCTTGATTACGTGATGTCATGGCACTCTTTTCCATACCATGACTTGGAGACGGCAAAAACAAAGGTGCATGGACTAAACTATGTTTGGATTTATAATTTTCTTTATTCTGTACAGTTGTTTATGGATTTCCGTGATGATGTCAGGGAGCAACGAAGGCAGCTGCAGGGCAAAAGCAGTGGCAGAAGAAACAGAGATGCAGTAATAATAAGAACAGGCTCATCAGGAGAGAGAGAAAGAGGAGGTAGCAGCAATAACATCCGAGCCATTAGTTTTATCCATGTAGAGAAAGATTCTGAAACCAGTGGTGTCTGCAAAAATACCTTTTGAAACTATCAGCCCAACAGGAACAAAACCTCTTTTCTGTGTCTCTGAAATCTCCCAAGTTGTTCTCCCTCTTGTTCTTGTTATCCTTCCTGATCTTTCTAAGAATTTATTTAATTTTCTTCTTGTTCTATTTCAAAAATGATGAGTGCAAGTGCAAGAAATGGATCTCCTTTCACATCAACTCAGTGGCAAGAGCTTGAACACCAAGCTCTTATATTCAAATACATGGTCTCCGGAATACCTATCCCACCTGATCTCCTATATGGCATCAAAAGAAGCTTGGACTCTTCAATTCCTTCAGGGCTATTCCCTCATTATCCCAGTAAGCATGTAACACATATTCTCATAGTCGTATGCCTTTAGCTCGGTTTCGCATATATTAAATATGGTGATAATTTTAAAATATCTCAACTGATTTCTCTTTTCCTTTATGCGGGGCGCAAATGAAAATTTTGGTGTCTGGGTGTGACTCTGCGGCTGCAGTTGCCTGGGGATGTTTTGAGATGGGAATTGGCAGAAAAATAGACCCAGAGCCAGGAAGGTGCAGGAGAACAGATGGGAAGAAGTGGAGGTGCTCAAAGGAAGCATACCCAGATTCCAAGTACTGTGAGAGACACATGCATAGAGGCAGAAACCGTTCAAGAAAGCCTGTGGAAGTTACCTCAACTGCAACAACCACCACAAACCTCTCACCACCCATCGCATCAACCAACCGAAACCTTACCATAAACACCAGCCCTACTCCGACAACCTCTTCTTTCTCTGTCTCTCCTCTACCTTCTTCAGTGAGCTCGGAAATCCATCCCCATCACCATCCTTACCACGAGAGCACTCTTTATCCCTTCCTTTATTCACATTCTTCCTCTTCCAGACCTCCAGTTTCTGGTCTGTTTTCTCAAGATAACACTACCCATCAACTATTTTTGAACTCCAGATCTTATTCTCAGGGTAATAAAGATTACAGGTTCGTGTAACATACAAGAAAAACTACTTTCTTCTCCTCTTTTACATTTTTCTTTTTATATAGCTTTTGTGGTTAGTGACCGTTCATGCAAATAGTTGTTTTCATGGAGCAAGGGAGGGTGTGGATGAGAGAGCTTTCTTCCCAGAAGTTTCAGGGAAGGACAGAAGCCTACCTGATTCATATCAGAGATATTTGACAGTGGACTCCTATAAAGGTTACTCCCACACACAGTTTCAAAGTCCTACTGATAGTGCAAAGCGACAAGAGCAACATTGCTTTGTTCTGGGTGCAGATTTCAAGTCGCCGGAACTAGTTAAAACTGAGAAGAAAACGGAAACCCATAAGCCACTGCACCAATTTTTTGGAGAGTGGCCACCAAAGAATACAGATTCCTGGCTTGATCTTGCATCTGATTCTAGGTAATTTCATCTCAAATATTATTTTCACTTTTTTCTATGAATTTTGCCTCTTATACCAGTATTTTACATACATGTCACTTCTACAGTTTGATTTTTTGTTAGTATTTTTTCTTGGAGCAGGTGATTGAAGTCTCAGTACTGAATATTTTGATCATGCCAAAAGAGTCCTTGTTGGTGGGTCAATACCTTCTTGTGGCTAGGGGAGCTTTCTTTTGCTAAAGCTGTTTGAGATGAATAAAGTAGGGTCACAGGGAGGATTTGTGTCTTTTGCTTTCTTGATAAATATATCCTCCTTACACCTACCTAGAGAAACCTTTCTGGGATTTGTAGACCTGCTTGTTTCAGTTTAAGCATCTTCATATGCTTTGGGTTCTTTTACTTCTATAATGAGTAGTAAAATCAAGCATCTTTTCATATGGATCGTGCTTATGCAAAGTTCATAAATGTAAACCCATTCAAATAGCTAGCATGAACAGTGACTTGGCTTAAACACCAGCATCAAGATGGAGCCCCCTTGTGTTTAGTAAAGGGTTAGCATAATTAATAAATCGCTCCAACACCAGTTGTTAATACCTACTCCAATCTACTGCTATTTTTCCTTTTTTTGGATGTGCTGCAAAACACACTGAATTCCTAGATTCTGTTTCTGTTTATTGCTTTATATATATTAATGAGTCATCATGTGCTCATTAATCCGCCAGTATCGCTAGCTAGTTTCATTCCTCTACTTTCATTGCTTTTGAGAAAATGGCATTCAATTACTAGACATTCTGATGTCAAGATTTGCTGGCATCTGACAGACACAAGCTCCAAAGGATTTTTTACACATGCAATCTCGTGATTATGTTATTAAAGAGAACTCTTTTAGAAACATAGTATGTACATGTACTTAAATTGATAAATTGTCCAGCATATTCGAAAAAAAAAAACATAAAATACTATATACTAAATAATTTTCAGCCATTCAATTATCCCATGTGAACGTGTTTAAAAAGGTAAAAAAAATGGATAAGGTTTTCATGGAGATCACGCCCACATGCATGGTAATTTGAATTGCTTGGTACCGTTCACTTTATATTTTTAATTTTTTTTAATTTTTTAGAAAATGTGGGGATGATTTATAATGAGACGAGATGAGATGAAAATTTTATATATAGTATTAAGATGACTTGTGAATAAAGTAATGATATTCTTACGCTTCATTAATTATTACTGTTTTACTATTTAATTATTTTTTTTCCTTTTGCCATTTGAATATGGATTAAAAATTTTAGAATATGATCTTGCATAATGTAGAAAAAAATAAATTTAATCAATTAACTTAATCAAGTAAATTAATTCAAAATAAATTTAATTTTATAATAATTGAATCAAAGAGTTAAATTCAATTTGATAAGATTTGACATTCTCTTGCTCTTTGAGTCATTTTTTATAAAATTAAATTTATTTTGAATTAATTTACATGATTACATTGGTTAATTGAATTTATTTTCTTCTAGATTATGCAAAGAAGATTATATTATGAAATTTTTTAATCTAGATTCAAATAGCAAAAATATAAAGTAGTAGTAAAGGAGGTGTGAGAGGATATTTTTTCCCTCGGGCCGAAGGCGCATAGCATAGGCCCAAATACAGGGGGCCTATGCCAGCTGGGCGACCCATCCAGCCTATTAGAGGCCCCTGGCCTTGGAATAGGGGTCGGCCCACGACTCTAAATGCAGGAGAAACCTCTCATAATGCAAGGAAAATGAGAACATGCCACCTCGGCATTCCCTACAAAGTCTAGGTGGCGTGAAATGCAGGGGTGCAAAATGTAGAAAGCCTTTAATCATCTGACAGGTAGAGGAGGAACAGCCTGGCGACATGCACCCGAGGGTAGAAGGGATAGGAAGCCACATCGCATTAATTGAGCCATCCCAGGAGCCATACCGCATTATGAATTTGACTAAAGGAGCTGTTGAGGGACATATCCCATTGACATGAGGTATAGGCAGTTGACTCCCATAAACCAAGTATAAAAGGTAATTTTCAAGTACGAAAAATTCCCTCTAAACTCTCTATTTATTTGCACAAATTATTAAGATATTACTCACTTTGGCATTAGAGACTCCCCAACCTCCACCAAGGCACCAATATTTTTGTGTTTTCTGAGTGTTTTCAGACCCAAGACGAAAGACCCGAGTTGCTGAGAGCCAGGCACAAAAGTGTACAAAACATAACATTAACAGGAAGTGTAAGGGTATCATTACCCTTGTGAATAATAGTAATATAGTTTGAGTTAAATATTTTTTAGATTTTGAGAAATGATAAAGAAAAAGTTAAAAAAAAATATTATAAGGTTAAAATATTGTTAGAGTATAATTTTTTAATATTATTTTTATTTTGGGATCTGAAAAGTTTGAATTATTATTTTTTTTTTTTAAGTTTGAAAAATTTGTAGTGATTAGTTTGAAGTTGTTTGTGTTTGAGTGATATTTAGAAAGTAAATGAGATGGGATGGGATTAGAATTATTTCCAAACATCTCCTTAATGATCACCTCGTTCACTTGTGTCCATTCAATTATTCATTGCTGTAATTATCAAATTATGGAGGAACCTTTGCACTTAAGTCTGTCTGCAGCAGTGGAATAAACTAGTAACTCCTATGTCCTTGTCCTAAGAACAAGGGGCAACGTGTTCATTGGAACCTTCTCGTGGGCAGATTATTTCTATTCCATGACCTGGAAGAGCCATATGAGCCATTGGAGGATCCTGCATTGCTAAGTTGTATAGCTCTATCATGCGTGTGTGGACTATATGGTGAGTGAGAACTACGAACACTGAATTGAAATAAAAACCAAGACCTTTGAATTGATCGAGTCTTTATATTATTGAGCGATCGTAGACTCGTGTATATTTCAAATGTCAGCCTGTATTGATCACCATTCCCTGCTGACACGAATGTTTCCATCTCTAAGCCATGCAACTGCAGCAAAAAAATTCCCCTGCACACCTACAGCTCCAAGAAAGACCAGGAGGGCTACAACGTAGCTCATCCCCGAGTGTGATGGCCAACAAATGCCTGGAAACTGTAGTTTTCCAATGCACACATAATTCTAACCATCCATTATACATAAAATTGTGTCTAAATACAGGATCCATACTGCCAAACCGTCCAAGAGCAGTAAACATCCTAAAAAAGTGGAGAGATACTTCCTCTCCCACATACCTTTTTGATGTATGCCTTTTTCCTTTCAAGTTCTTTTACAACTGTTGTGAATCTCTTCTCCTGGAGAATCGAGCCTACATATGGCCAAGCAGCTAAGGCCACACGATTGTGTTAGGAAATTTTAAAGCCATCTTCCTAGTGGAGGATTGCTAGGTACTTGGATTTCCTTCGTTATAACTCTAAAACAGTACCAGACAATAAAATTGATAACCATCGGTCCGAGATGGTGTGAGGAAATTTCATCCAATTACAAATTTTGTTGAAGTATGAATAAATATTACTAGAGGACTAACCACAGGCTAACAAAAACATTCCTTCTGATGGATCCACATGGTTTTACAACAGTAAATGGTTTAAAAGCAACACAAACAATAGTTAACATGAAACTTCACTCAAGCTATACAACATGACAATGATATCCCACTCTGATAAATGATAAATGTAGGTGGTGTAAGACATCCTACCTTATTTAGAAATGGAGAATTTCTTACTCTTTATAATGTTCTAATAGAGTTCCAATTGTTTCATTGACTAGTTTTTTTAAATACAGACCTTATGGCTTGAGTCTTCCATTAGAGCATTATAAATAGTATTAGAGTATATCCTAATTAGAAATGTAGGACTTGAGTTACGCTACCTACAATAGACTGGCCTAACGCAAATGTTGGGAATATAACGAAGGGAGATTGTAATACCCTATTTTGAGGTATGCTACCGACGATAGACTCGCTTATCGCCGACCACCCTGGGATATCGGAGAACCACCGTCAATCACAGAAATCGCCATCTAGTTCAATTTCAACAAACCCACTTCCTCCAATAAGTCACTGTCGTCGCACTCACTGTCCTTCCTCTCTACTTCTTTTCAGTTTCAGCCTATCTCACTCCAACTCCTTCCTTTCTCTCACTTTGTCACATCACCCACCCAGAGAAGCCCCATTACATCACCGGTCAAACCCAACCACCAGGGTCTTCGTCGCAGCTGATCCCTTCTCTCAGTGAGTTACCCCTCCCGACGCTTAAGGCTTCTCTCAGGAGCATTTGTTTTCACTGCTCGACCAATGTGTTTTCCACACACAGGGCTTGATTCATCTAAATAAAAAAGTAAAGCAGGCCTTTGGGCCTTAAGCCCATTCAACCTAGAGCCTTTTATTATATGAGAAAGCTTAGATGGCCTTACCATGTGCTAGACTCAACTTCTCTTTTTAAATCTAATAGTATATTGTTGAATCTAAGATTTCAAGTTTCATATAATTATATATTTACATATTGATTTTGATGATAAGAAATTAATTCAAAGAATAAAGAAGTCTCAAGTTCAAGTTATCTACACAATGGAGTTAAACACATCAAGGAACCAAGCATGAGCAAGAAGGGAACAAATTCACATTGAAGCTCAGAGAGTAATTTTGTACATCTCTTGAAAAATTTGAAATTATGATTAAGGCTCAAAATTAATATTTTATCATAAAGCATTAAAACTTATTTTCCACATATGCCTGAATATTTTAAAAATTAAATTTGAAAATTTTGAAAGATGATTGATTATCATCTTTTACATATGCATGTCATGATTAAAAGTTTAAATTTTAAAAATATTAAAAATGATTGATTTTCATCTTTCACATATGCATGCTTTATTAGAATATTTTCAAAAATGATTGATGCTCTTTTTGACTTATACAAAAGGTAGATGATTTTGTTTAAAAATTTTGAAAAGTAAATAGTACACCTTTTGTCATATGCGAAAAGTAAAACGATTATGTCTGAAATTTTTGAAAAGTAATTGATGGCGTATTTGACAAATGAAAAAGAAGAAACTTTTATTTGAATTTTTTGAAAAAGTGAATGATGTTGTGTTTGACATGTGAATCTTTTTAAATTTGAATATAAAATCTCATATATCTATAAATAGATCATTTGAGAGTTTCAAATTCACAAGACCAAGAGCATAGAACATTCATTCTTTATTTTCTAAGCATTGAGCCTTAAACCTTGTTCATTTTGAGAGATATATAGTTTACGCTGTATTATTCTTATTTCACTCATTGATGAGTGTTTTCTGATAACCAACCTACTGTTAGCTCTTGTATCAGTAAAAGGGTGTGTATAACCCTTGTGCGTATAGAAAATGTTCTACACATAGAATAGTTCAATCAACACATGTAAGGTAATTGCAAATGTAAATAGTGTTCTACACGGATCCTTTGTAACGGTGTTATTCAAAAGTGTAATAGATTTCTATCTCTACCTGAAGGAGGTTGAATAGTGAATTTGGAGATCCTCAAGGGATAACTTGATGCAATGACGTAGGAGTGGGGCCGAATTTCGTTAACATACTGAGTTTGCTTCTTTCTTACTCTTACTCTTACTCTTTATATTTATTGTTGCTCCGTATTTTATTTATATTTTATATTGTGTATCTGATTTATAATTGTTAATTTTTTTTAAATATAACCCAATTCACCCCCCTCTTATGTTAGTCATCTGGGCAACATATACTAAGTGTGCCGGTTCTTTGTGTACTGAAATTGTTTTAGTAACTTTGAATGAGTTATTTTCTTTAGTTGGGGTTGGGCTGAAATTCAAATCAAACCAAGTTTTATAATTTACTTTTATTAGAGTATATTTAAGGGATTTAAAGTATGTCTTAAACTATATTTTAATGAATACTATGCAACCTATTATTTTAGTCAATATTCTCATTGGTTGGTCAGATTGGATTGTGTAAATATATTATTTTTCAAATATAAAACTAATGAATATTTTATGAGTTTTAAATAATATTATATATATATTAATTTTAATTGTTGAATAATTGTTGAATTAATTTATGGTATGATTCTTAGTACTTAGAATGCTATGTGACATATTTTCCTAGAAATATTAGTAACAATTAGTACCTCATATAGGTAACGCGCTACAAATTGGAAATCATGAAATATCGCTAAGAGGTAAATAGTATGATTATATGAATGCATGTGTACTATAAATATTATTGTTATGTATGAAATATGATGTGCTTATAATGGTTATCTATACTACGCTAAGAGCCAAGTCAAGGTTAGATCTCTTTCATGATCTTCTATGAATTATGATGATTTACAAGAAAGTAAGCTTATATATATTATGATATTATGGATTGTTGATTGATGGATTAAATGTTACTAAAATCACATGAAAGTCATGAAATGTTCATGTACAAATTTTAAGTCAAGTATGCTATATAATAAAATAACTAGATCATGTATGCCGTGTTTATATAAGTACTTAGATCATGTATGCCATGTTCATGTAGTACTTAGATCATGTATGCCATGAAATGTCATAAGTGTTTAAATCATGTTAGTTCGCGTCATGCTACGCTATGCCATGTACAAGAAATGCCATTTATAAGGATATATCATGTTATGCCATGCCATGTATAAGAATGTGCCATGCTAGAAAAGTCCATGAAATCCAAGAAAGTTCTCATGTATTAAGAAAGATAAATATTTTAAGGTAACACGGACCCAAGCGTATTTACCACAAGTTATGTTAAGACAGTACCACGGACTCAAGGGTGGTAACCACAAGTTAAGTGAAATACGGACTCAAGTGTGTCTCACTCCATGTCATGCAAGTTAAGTAAACCACGGACTCAAGCATGTTTTACTCCATGTTATGTAAGTTAAGTGAAACATGGATCCAAGCATGGTTCACTTCATGTTAAGCAAGTTAAGTGAAACACAAATCCAAGCGTGTTTCACTCCATGTTATGCAAGATAAGTGAAATACGGACTTAAGTATGTTTTACTTCATGCCATGCAAGTTAAGTAAAATATGGACTTAAGCGTGTTTCACTTCACGATATGCAAGTTAAGTGAAACACGGACCCAAGAGTGATTCACTTTATATTATACAAGTTAAGTGAAACACGTACTCAAGTATGTTTCACTAAATGCTAAGTTATGGGGTACTACAGACTCAAGCGTGGTTTACTATATGATAAATGAAACACAAGATAAACAAGTTATTCATGAATTCGCGTTACATGTTTGCCATGATTATGTATTTTTTCGCTCATGTTAATGATGAATAGATATACCACGTGAATCTGTGATGATATATGCATATATTAAATTAAGTTATGATTATAAATCTGTAATGATATATGTATGTTATGTAGGGTCTTTTTCAAAAATTAAGTCTATGCTAAGCTAAGTAATATTTTACGGTATGATGTGCTATATACTGAGTATTCGACTCATTTTATTGTTGTTTGTCTTTCTGTTTTCTTCTATATTTTATTGCCACAGATGGTGATTATGATGACGTAGAGCTAGATGACAATGAGTAGTTCTAGTATAAAGTCTTAGAGAGAAATAAGCGTCAATTACACAATGATTAGTTTCTTTTACGTCATTTCGATAAAAAGTCTTATTTAAGACAAGTTTATGTTTTGCTTTATTTTCAGTTTCGAGTTACAAAGATTATTTATGTTCTTTTCAATTAATATTTTCAATAAATGAGGAATTTCATAATATTAAGTCTCTTTATTGGGTATTATGTTATGTATGTTAGTAACCATAGTTTTTGGTACCGTACCGTACCGGCCGGTACGCCGGTACATTCCGTACCGGTCACTAGGCCGGTACAGGTATGGTACCTGTTTCGTACCGGCTGAAATACCGGTCGTATCGGCCTGCGTACCGGCCGGTATTTCGGCCCTTTATCTTTTTTTTTTTCCATTTTTTTAAGCTATAATCTCATTTTTTGATTCCTAATTCATACTAGACTATTTATAATTTATATATACATATGTATTCATGTATAATTTATTCATATATAGACTATTATTTTTAAATATATTTTATTTATATATTTATATATATAATTTATTTATATATCGATTATCCCGAAACGGCACACGAAACGGTACTGGTACCAAAATATTTCGTTCTAGTGCCTTGACCGGTACGCCATCCGGTACGGTATTCAAAACATTGTTAGTAACTCTCTGTCCTACAAGACGGGCTGTTACAACTCCAACACAAGTGAGAGTTTTAACAACATTGAGGGATCTTGTCCAGAGAGAGAGAGAGAGAGAGAGAGAGAGAGAATACAAGTACAAAATAGGGAATTAAATACCGCAGCCCAATTGTGAAATCAACAAAGGTGCAGAACGATTTGAATAGTTTTATGCTAAAGCTATACTAAAAACTTGAGCCATTTCGATATTGGGATGTGACAACAAAAGCATCTTTCATCTCTTTATGATTTGACTCAAATTAAATCTCAGATTTGTTGCCTTTTCCTACTCTTCTGTTATTTGAACTCTCAAGGAAGCTCACTAGAAGATTAAGTCTAACAGAACCAGTGAACCACGCAGTCTTTGCAACATCAAATGAATGCTGAACTCAAAAGGCCTATATAGTTCCGCGCTACACACTGAAACTTTGACAATGAACGGACGTGAGGAAGTTTTTGTCAAACAAACTACAACATAAAGTGAACTATAACAACAATGTGAATCAAACAGATTTATTAGTTGATATATCATCGCCGCATAAAAAGGAAAGAACACTGGGAATTTTCATTACAGTTCTTCCATGATTCATATCGTGCACACGTTCACAAGCGTCAGCAGATAAACGTAAGGAAGCAAAAAAAAAAAAATCGAAAATAGGGCTCCTCTAATATCAATTATAAGCCGTGTAGTTTAAACCAAAGAACAAAGTGATAAACAGGAACTCAGAGAGAACATGTAAGTAAATTCTAATGAACATTTACCACATTTACAAATGCCCGATGTTCCAATCAAGCTGCAATTCATATCCTTCCACCATCCACCAAAGAATCTAAATCCGATAAATACCCCTCAACTATTTAAGCTGAACAAAGACTTCCAATCTGATATAAAGTCCAAATTACAATGCGTGCCGCCGAAATAAAAGAATCGATGAGAAAACTGACATCACCTAAATTTCAATTCAAGAACTGGTCTCGTAACTGTTCCTGAGCTTCAGAAGCTGTCTTCTCTTGAAAGCCAAGAACCCCACCACACCAATTTGGAGGATCGCAGCGATAACCACGAACAAAAGCCCAATCTTCTTCCCTGTATTGATAGTTTTTTTCGGAGGCAGTGGTGGCAGCTTTCTTTGGCGATAATTGGACTCTTTACTGTCCTTTTTCCGCCAACTATCTTGTGGTGGTGGAGATGGTGGTCGTAAACGAGGATACGGCGGAGGAGGCAGTGGAGCCGGTGGTTTTGAACGATTATACGACACAGGAGGCGGTAAAATTGGCACATGAGGTGATGGCGGCGGAGGCGACATTCGCGACTCAAGTGAACGTATTGCGGGAATGTTTACGTTATTTTGTGGATGTGATTCAGCAAGGAGAGCAAGAATGCTTATGGCAAAGCCAAAGATTTGGAACACCGAGGCTGATAGTGGTATTTCCATGGAATAACAACAGGAACAGAACTACGAAAAAAATGAGTTTTTCTTAATTGGGACTTGGATTAGAACTTCTAGAGCCTTGTTCCATCTGGGTCCAATCCCAAACGACTAAATTCCTCCTATTCAGCTATGAATCCAGGAGCCTTGCCTACCAATTTACCAAAGAGGCTAAGGTCTGAACATTGAAATTGTTTTTTGAATCTGGGTCAGTATGATTTTGTGTCTCAAAATCAACCAAATGGGTTTGGTCCTAAGTGGTTGATCTCTTGTATCGGATGATTCTATAAAACTTGATCAAATGGGTCTGGTCTTGAATGACGGATTTCCGAACCAAACTTGGGGAATTCATGAGACTAGGGACATGAAGGAATCAGGATAGGGCTCGTACATTGGATTTCCTTTTTCTTTATTTTTACGAGGAATCAGAAGAATGGGTCAAGCGGGGGTTGCAAGGCATTTATTGAAATTTGAATGGAACGTGTAAAGAGGTAGTTGGGGTGGGGGGGCATTGAGGAGGTTTCTTCTTCACCTTCCCACAGAGAGAGAGAGAGTCTACGCGGGCTTCAACGGTTGGGGCCAGGGGAATAATTTGGGGGAAGGGAATGATGATCGCCTAGAAAAAGAATCTTTTTTAATGAGTTGTTCATAGCGGAGAGGGAGAGAGAGTGGTGTTTCCATTGTATGACGACAAGAGCATGATTTATGCATCTTATATTTATTTTTATATTTGCATAATATTTTTTTAAATTGATCTATATTAAATTATATATTTTTTAAATTTTACATAGTTATAAATAGTACTTTTTTAACTTTGAAGAAACATTTTTCACTTTCTAAATATTATTTTATTATTTTTTCTCTCTTCTACTCATTAAAATCAATTTTATAAAATTTGTATTAAAATGATTTTGATATATAAAATTTATATTAAGTTAATGATACAAATGTTTTTTTTATATATATTAATATTTATTGATAAAATTGGTCATTTTCATATATGAAATTGATAATATTTAAATATATGGAATTGATATTTTTTAGCACATTGTGCTAATTATAAAATAAATAAAAATAATAATATTTTATTATTATTTAGTTTAAAGATGCATAATTCAATGCAAGAATTTTTCTTAATATGCAAAATCAATTTTAAAAAACTATAATTTTAAAGATACTTATAGAAAAACCAATGCTAATACTCTTAGTCATTAAAATAAAAGAAAAATATAAATTCAATCGTGAAATATACAAACACCATCAACGTATAAAGTATAGTACATGATAGTCATGTCGGCTCTAGAGATTAAGGGACATTAGTTAGTAACAAGCAAAACAATATGCTTCCAAAAAAAATACAAGCAAGACAAAAAAGGGAAAACTCTACCGAATTCTCACACACAGGGTAGTCAGCGATTTTTTTAAAACATTTTCTTTTTTTATTTAATAGTTAATAAATTATTTCTTATGAGTTGGGATTTTTATTTATTTTAAAAAAAAATTAAGAGATTTAAAAAATATTTTTTAAAAAAATTGTACAATTGGTGAAAATTTTCAATGACTTTTATACCCAAACAAAAAAATTCCGCAACATTGTTATAGGATAAATGATATGTAAACCTATAATTTTATTTATATAAACATATGTGTATATGTTTATATAAATAAAATTATATTATTGTGTATAAAATTATAGGTTCGTGACACACACATGTTGATGTGAATTTTTATTTTTTTCTCTCAATGTGTGTGCTGTAAAATTGCTAAATAGAATTTTTCTTTACAATAAATTGAAAATAGGATTGGCTAATAATATCAAACCCCGAGCCACATATTATCTCAACGTTTTATGCATAGAGAAATGATATTTGTAATCATAGAATATGTAAATATCGTATATTCTTTTATAAAAATGAGTAAATATAAAATCTATATAAAAAATTAATTTTTAATAATAAATTTCATTTTTTTTAAAAAGAATATGCAACATTTACACAAATCATAACTGTATATGGCATTAAGGGAAGATTTGGATTCAAAACTCATTACAATTCATTTCATATATATAATCGAAGATTTGGATTCAAAACTCATTACAATTCATTTCATATATATAATCGTTACAATTTTCACAAACTTTCTTACAAAATATAATAAATAATTTAAATTTTTTAAATTTAAAAACAAAAATGATATTAAAAAATAGAATAATATTACTATGCCATCCATTTTGTCTTATCATTTTGACCGTAACTCATGTATATAATTCTTTCTAGTTGTTTATTAAGGAATGAATATTAGTGTATTTTTTTTTCTATTTTTTAAAAATATTAATAATGTATAAATTAAAAAAATAAATTTTACCTAAAGACATGCTCAGGAATCACTACTATACGAAATCTTAACATATTTATAAAAATAATATTTTATTGGAGTTTCTAACTCCGGCCCTCCTAACCAACTCCGGCCGTCTTTCCTGGTAATTGCGTTCCCTCTTCTTCCATGTCCCAACAAAAAGGACCATTGACTTGGACAAATCAATGGAAAATGAAAAAATATGTGGGTCAGAGAAGGAATGGAAGCTGACAAATCAACTCCCAGCTCGAAATTCTGAGTGTAATAATTCAGAATTATTTGAAGAGAGCTAGAAATTTCCTCAAATACAAAAGTCAATCTGGCAATGATAAAATCTGCTAGCCCCACACACAAAGAAAGACTAGCAAAAGTCCCCCCAAATGGGTCCCTCAGGATCATCATCTTGCACTGCAGCTTCTGGTCTTTATCAAAGTCTTGCTGAATTTTATGAGATTGATAATATATGAAAGATAAGTCTCAGAAAACTTTATATATATATATATACACGCTTATAAATAAAGAAATGTATTGCAGACTGACTGTCCAAAGTAAAAAAAAAAATGGGCACATTCTGAATCCTGCAAATCAAAACTGCATTACTCTTTGTAAAGGTCTAGTCTTCCTTCACTATAACACAAATTCAAGATATTATCGCTTAGATCTCTTGTTCTTAGCCAAATGAGAAAGCCTATAGAAATACACACCGATAAAGTTGCACAAAATCTGAACTGATCTAAACTGATATTATTTTATAAGCTATGATAGTTGGCACTAAATTAGTGGATGGCCCAAAGAAGCTTAAGCTAAGTTCAGTTGGTATGATCTATATGGTAAACTAGTGGGCTGGCCAAAGCTGATCAAGCCCACCAAAAGAGTGACATGTACCTAGAATTTACCGTGTATTGGACTAGGAAGGAAAAACCAATGCAAGATGGGCTATGGTTTTAATATAAAATCCAGCCCATTTAGATGCAAGAATGGACTATGGCCATGAATGAATTACGGCCCAATAACAAAACACGAAAAGGAGTTGTACAAGGTAATACCAATGGCCCCAAACAATATTTGCAGAAAATCCAACAATTTGCTGATCTGATATCACATGCCTACCTCAAAAGTTCATGATATAAAATTAAAACAAGAATTTCCCTTATAACATTTTAAAACGAAGAGTTGCAATCCATGAAGAATGTAATGATTAAGTTCATATTAATTTGGGTGATCTATTTCCCATACGACGCCACTTAACGAACAAATCTGCTTGCAATTTTATTTTAAGAAGAAGATGGACGAGCACTTTAGGAGATGAACTGAGATGTAAATTGATAGATGAGCTGCAAGGCATTAACTCTTTCTCTTTTTTTTTTTCTTTTTTCTGCCAAGTTGAGAAAACTAGCCCTGCAGGAAGAGGAGGAGGAGGAGCAGCAAGGTCACATGGGGGTGAAGCTGCAGACTTTACTACTACTTAGTGCAGTGCAGCTTACAGCAAGAAGCATGTTTGGCCGGATCCAGGGCACCAGCCGCAGCATCGCAGTCTCTTTTACAGCGTCCTAAATATGTCAGCACAAAACTGTCCTCTAGCTTAGCCAAAGGATCTCAGAAATTGCTTTGCTCTTGTCCCATCATACACAACCTTCTCACCTCTCTCTCTCTCTCTCTCTCTCTCAAAAGTCTCCCACGGTAAATAATAAAAAATAAACAACCCCCATAAAGGGACTGAAAGTGATGTTAGGGGCAAAATGGTACTCCCATCCCAGGTTGATTGCTTTGTTGGGTGAGAGATAAGAGAAATGTTGGAATTCTAGAGACAGGAAAAGGATAATAAACGGAGGGATGTGCGAGGGGGGGTGGTCCCTTATTTACATGTTGATAGATACTTTATGTGTAACGCCCTATGCATGCCTTGGAAATTGATGTATGCATGTTTTCCTTTTAAACCTAGCAACAGCTTACAGGATAAGGGTACGCACGGTAACCATTAGAAGGTAGACTTGTCCTGAAATACTACTGCATTCATGCACGAGAATTAATGGCCATGTCTGAGAGACACTGAGAAATAGGTATTCATCTACCACTTGGACAAATTTCACAGACGTACGTATATTTCTCAAGGATAACTTTCGAGTAAAACATAACAAAAATCGATTACTCTTGTCTCTCATGTTCAAAACATAAAAATATCAATTCACTGATCATTTCTCGAGTACCCTCGTATTAATTTGTTTGATCTGCGGATAGCTAGGAAGGTTCAGTAGTTATTTTGTCGGTTAACAACTTTATTTGCTTTGTTTTAGAACGCGAACATGATCAAAATGGTAAGAACACATGAATTAACCTGAGATCGAAATCCAAAGTAAAAACAAAAAACACAAAAAAACAAAAGGGCGGGAGGGGGGTATTGAATGTAACTTTTGGACTATAACTATGACCCGTCTGCATGAACTGTCTACCATCAAAGCAACCAAAGCACAGAGCAAGAAATACCTATAGCTGGTAAAAGGGCTTGGCAGTTTGCAGATGCTGCTTCATGACCACAATCCCAAATAATATAACTGAACAACCCTAGTCCTACACTTACAGAGAGGGTACCTATATAGTGATAGCCCTAAATGCTGAGGCTACAAGGCTTCACAAATCATTCATAGATTACATAGGTGTAAACAGGTCGCAAGCAGCAGCTGCATCAGGAGTACTGATGATGGAGAAATGTCTCTGCATGAAGTATCTTGTTCCGTAGATATTGTCTCTTTCTCTGCGTGTATTTTAACTCATTCGTCTCTCTGCCGGGTTTATCTGCTAGATTTTTTTTCTTTTCTTTTTTTTATATGGATACCTCCTTCTGCCCCGAATCTATCACTATATTTTCTCCCTGCCAGCAATCTCTTAATCCGTACATATTCCCCAACAGCTAGGAGTCACGGATATCAAAATTTGTACGTGAATCACCTCCTTAATTAATTAGCTAGAATTTAAAGACAAAACGAAAATGAATGTGTCATGGTAAGTACTGCCTTTACTTCAGTTTAATATTTCTTCTGAAATGTATCCAACAATAAAGTCCAATTTATTAGCTATTAAAAGGCAGAATCCCTTTCACCCAAGGAAGTCTAATATTTTATATATTTAAGCTCAATTTAAAGTTTAAATTGAATTGAATCAGGGTTGTTAAAGCTTGATGGTGGGGCTCCAACACCATTAAAATGAGCCGAAGACACTACCTAATCCTTCCTCTACCTAAATGATAATGACTCCAAGTTATCCAACATTATCACTACAATGTTGTCCGAGGAGGAGCAAAAAGACAGATCAACAGGGCGAGGGACCGGAGCTTGGAGACTTATTATATATAGAGTGATAAAGAGGAAGTAGATGAGGTCGATGAGAGGGAGGGAATGGGATCCAAGTTGGTACAGGCAGGGAGCAGAGGTACATAGGGATGATCTATGTCCTTTAGAGACAAGGGTTAGAACCATTGAATTCCCAAAGGTTCTGTGTGTTTTTTCAGCGTCTAATGTGGAAATTTCATGATCAATGGCTCTTAAATATATTTAATTTCTAGAAATTAAAAAAAAACATTTATTTAAAGATTAATTAATTGTAACGAGAATTTCTCTGACCATGTCATCTCAGTTATACGTTCATTTTGCTCCATTAATAAAGGTGCCATATAGATTATTAAAAAGTTCAAAATACAAACATAAAATGAGTAGAGACAACTTATGTTAGAGTCTTCTTTATTTTTTGTTTTTGGACACACTACAAGAAATTTGGTTTATTCCAGCGATTTATAAATCGCTAGGAAAAATATTGTTGGGAAAATATACCATTCTACGGCGATTTAAAAATCGCGGCAAGTTTTAAAATCATTTACGTCCAATTGCAAGTTGGGTACGTAATAACGACTATTGCAACGATTAAAATCGTTGGGTAAAAAAGAATTTTGTCGACACGCTTAAGCTTTACATAGTGTGGGCGCCAAATCTCTTAGATTACTTTAATTTTTCCCCTGCCCCCAAAAAACACATTTCCCTCCAACACCGAGCTTCTGCACTTCGACGGACCCTCAATTGCAGACCACCTACTATTTTGGCCCCTTCCCGACATTTGTGCATGGTGTCGCCTCCTTCATCTTTAGCCAAATCTCATTTTCACTGTCCCATTTTTCCACACCCTTCTCCCTTCCGTTGTTGGTTCTACATTTTTGACTACCTACAAAATGAAAAAATTGAGTTCCCTTCGGTTCAGCTGGTAACGAAGTTGTGACCCTGTGTTTCCTTCTCTTACAACTGAGATTCAGTGCCTCCATTTCGTTTCACAAGTTGAACTTTTGCCGTAGTCCAATGTAATCGTCCTCTACTCTAAGGAATATCACTATCGTCCAGGTATCGCTTGTTACCAATTTATTTGTTTTACCCCTTCATGTGTAGGTTGCATTGCAAAAGTTGTATTTTTTTTTTTTGGTCAACAATTTTTGTTTATGCGAAATTGATGTATTAGTTCCTCTGTTTGGTTCAAAATGTTGTGTATCGGCCTTTTGCGGTTTAAGTGCCAATTTTGAAAACAAGGCTTGGTTTTCTTTATGTAATACTGCTGTATTTTGTGTTTATATATAGATTTAGATCAAGAGTAAGCTTAAGATAGATCTGTTTTTTGAACTATTGTAAAACAAGACCAACAAAATTTGCCCAGATTCGAGTTCACAATTAAAATCCTATAGGAAAAAAGGCCAACTTCAGGTAGGGCTAACTCATATATAAGTGACAAATTGATTAATTTTAAAAACTGTTTTAGATTTATTAGACGACTAACTTGTTCATATTTTTCTAATTTTATAAGATCATAAAAGTTAATTTCTAGTTATTTTAGTTAGGAGCAATATTAAATACATTATTTACTATATTAGAGTGTATAAGTCTTGCATAGTCTCATTGAAAACCAAAATTTATGTTTGCACAAAAATGAAGTTTTTGTGAATGGTTTTAATTTTGTTAGAAGGTGTAGCTAGTACAACAACTTATAAATTGTGATTTACTATATATGCCAAAATGGTCTAACTTTCACTTTCTGAAGACAACAAAAATGTAGTTGGAAATTATATCATTGTGTATGCTGGAAGTAGAAAAACCAGAAATTTGACATTCATAAAACTCCATCAACAATTATTATTCTTTTTTTTAATCTGTTTTATAGTTAAATCTTTGTTGGCCACCCTATTTGTTACCTCTTTGTTGACCAACACCCTTTCTAAGTTTCTTAGCACATTCCTTTCTGTTATTTATTTGTTTTAGAGAAAAAAGAACCTCACACACACAGCTCGCTATGCAAGTGTCAATATGCACCTTGGAATTGGATTGGGATGTTATATTGCCATTTTAATGTTTCCAACTAATAACAGTACTATTGTTATAATACATTTGTATTAGTCACCATTATTTTCATTCTAATCATACTCTGTATTACTGGTAGAGCAAAGCAGAAGGGGTTATCTGGATTCTCTTGGTTATGTGCTTATGTATTTAATAGGAGGAAGGTTGATCATAGCCCAAGCACTTGCTTTTTCTGCATGGTCAAGTTCTCTAGTTATTGATATTCTAATGGGTTTGTAATATTCTCCATATTTATTGGGCTGATGTGATCTAGCTATGTTATGTCATTTCTTGTCTTCAGGATTTTAGTAGTCATTTTGCTGAATCTGGTGTGTGGGTTTTTAGTTTTTGTGGCTACTCTCATGCCCTTTCTGGTTGGTTGTGACCCATTTATGTTCTAGATTAGAGCTAGTTTGAATGCACTTTATCATCATGAAAGTGCAAATAAAATCTGAGCTGGTGCAATTTTTGGCTCCTTGAGTCACTGACTGACTGTAAAATCAGCAGCTGTTGTGGAGAGAGGCTCAATCTCTATGGTAGTATAATCCGGATGGCTATTTTCATTGTGATTTCTTTCACAAAAGCAACTTATTATTATATTGTTACTGTGATTGTGGTCATTTCCTCTCTTGACCATTGACCATTTTGAGCCCCTATATGCCTTCTACACTTCAGCTTTGTTATAAGTTTATTATGCTTTTCTCTTTTTTTCTCCATTGACTTTGTTGGGAGATATTGACTAGTTGTTTATTCCTTGAAAAAGCGAGCTATAGAGAACTGTTTTTGAGTTGGATCGGAATTGTAGCAGCTCTTCATTAATAATTCAATGGTTTTGTAGTTTTTTTTTTTTCAATGTTTTTGGTTTAGCTAACATCAATTGATGAAATCATATGCATTTGTTTCTAAGCTGATTATGACTTCCGTTGAATGTTCGAGTCATTTCTTGCCCCTATAAAATCATGGCACAACACCTCTATATTTGACTGGGGGCTAACCTCTCTTGGCTTCATTTTGCTGTCATCATTCAAAGTTATCAGTTTGAATGATTTATGTAGCACGATGAACCAAAACAGCAAAATAACTCTCTTCCTTAATGTTAAGATCAATTCCCATTTCTAGTTGATTGTAATCATTTGCCACAATTTGTAGATGTATAGCTCACATCCTTTTCAATTACTTCCTGCATAAGAAGCATCTTCCATGCATTGCAACCCATGTTGAAACAAACTTTGTTCCACAACAACCAGACCAGCTGATTTAAAAAGGTTCTGGAAGAGTATATCCAGGAATTCTACAATCAAAATACAGGAGGAATTAAGATCTCCTAGGTTGGTTTATCTTCTCTACTAAAACCTCTAGTGTTGCAGATGCATAAACCCAAATATTGCTATACTCCTAGAATTTGGTCAATGTAGTTTGTTCTAGGAAGGAGGAAAAGAAAATGACATGAAAAAAATTGTACCCACAGCCCATGAAACATGAACTACAGACAAGACAAACATCTATATAAAAAAAACAATTAATGTTACTGAAACCAAACATAGGAAGAGGTTTTTATAGTTTACCATTCCCACAAGGATCCTCATCATTGGTTGCTGTCATTGACAACAAACTAATGCCCTTTAGATCCATGATAAGCTCTTGATTGGTTTTAAACAAAGTCAAATATTTATTTTTAGTTTTTATCAAATTCAAACATTTTTCAAAAAAGCACCTTTAATTGTCTGAACTTTGCCTTCCAAATAGATCCCAGAGAAAAATCAATCCCTAACCTCCTTGTAACACCCAAGAGTAAGCAAACTCTCATCCACCCTAAATCTCCTATAAAACTAAAAGCTTTCCAATTAAAGCTTTTAATTAATTAAATTAACTATTGAATAAGGTTTTATCCTCACTCTTACCTTACAACTTTTTAATTACCTTTTTTACTCATTCTCTGGCTATTCACTTATTCTCTCATGTCAGGATGCTTGCCTACACTTGCCACAATACCAGTGTGGATTGGGCTCTATAGGGCTCTTTCAAACGTAGCAGACGAGGTAACATGTTCTGTCAGTTGACTTATGTGGGTAATCAGTCGTATCTTTTGTTTCTTAATGCCTAATTGATTGCCTGTGCCTCTTAAAAGGGACTCCTTTCAGAAGGCTTCTTCTGGATACCCTCTCTGGCTGGTCCAACCACCATTGCTTCTCGACAAAATGGCAGTGGCATCTCTTGGCTTTCCCTTTTGTAGTAAGTGTCTTAGTTTCAAATATGAAACCTTGCTCTCTTATTCAAGAACTATTTTTCATTAAAGAATTTGAAAGGAATCGAGTTTTATACAATCCTTATGAATTTTCTGCTGAAACCATGTTGCTATTATATATACCTTAAGTAGTGATATATATTTTTCATTTTCCTCCATTTCTGATCTTCTATGCCCAGTTTAGTTTGGATATTTTTTCTCGTT
This sequence comes from Carya cathayensis, assembly GCA_011037825.1. Lineage (NCBI taxonomy): Eukaryota > Viridiplantae > Streptophyta > Magnoliopsida > Fagales > Juglandaceae > Carya > Carya cathayensis. The sequence continues at coordinate 1,136,194 of QGSO01000251.1, read as the reverse complement.
TTGTGTTAAGCTGGTGGTTCTAACGTGCATTAGGTAGTAGTTGCTTCCCATCTTAAATGTAGTGGGATTAATTTCCATTGGTCACTTCATATTTTCTCAGGATGGTCATCCACCCCTTGGATGGTCGGATACCTTGGCATATCTTGTTTTGCCTGTGTTGCTGGATGTCTCACAGTACATCTTTGTCCAAATTATGCAGTCATCACAGGTCAGTCATTACCTAGGTGTTATTAGCATGACTAAGTTCAAATAACTAGCTATACTCATTCTTATTTATGGTTATATGTTTAAATATTTATTGCTACTTGAGCACAAGATATCATTTCTTGGCTTTTGTCATTGGTCTTTGTTGTACATGACCAAGCTATTTCGGCCAATACCTCTTATCCTCTACTAGTGCCATCTCTATCAAGCATTTTATAGTTATCTGGTGGTATAAAGAAAATAATTAGTTAGGAAGAGATCCCAGTAATGGAGGGGAATGCTTGCAAAATTAAGGCCATATTTCTTTTCTTTAAAAAAATTTCAAAAGAAAACTAAATATTTAACCAAACAACTTCTCATGTTTCCCATCCACTCACCATAAAAAGAAAGAAACAACACTTCTTGAAATTCATTGTAAGAATTCTCAAAATTCTTGAAATGAGAATTCTTGAAAGTTAGAACCAAACATGCCCCAAGTTATTCTGTCTTTGGATGCGCATCCAAGGTGGTTAAAAGAGCGAGAACTGCTTGATTGGCAGTAGAATATACTTATGAGCACTGTGTACTTTGCTGTATGATTTACATGTTTGCCCTGCTCTGTTATTTAAAACATTGTTTCTTTGCATATACTAATTTATTTGACTGTGCATTGTAAAATCATTCTTATTTGTGTAATGTTATATGCTTTTGCCATTTTGAGACATGTTTCTTATTAATTTTTTCTCTCTAACAAGAACCTTTTTCTCTCTAATACTAGGTTCTTATTTATCAATTAACATGGGTTTTAAATTCCAGAGTAATGATCCAAGCATGAAGAGTTCTCAAACGATTACAAAACTCCTCCCTCTAATGATTGGTTATTTTGCCCTTTCAGTTCCTTCTAGCTTAAGCCTTTATTGGTGAGAATTTTAAATGCCTTTGTTTTCTAATGAGAGACTCTTTTTTCCTCTAATTAAAGCGTCTATTAAGTTTTCTCATTGTTAATGCAGGTTTACAAATAACATATTGAGCACGGCAAAACAAGTATGGCTTCAGAAGTTAGGGGGTGCAAAAATTTCAGTAAGGACAACCCCTGAATATATACCTAAAGAAGACTAAGTTCAGATTCATAAGTCAGTCTATGAATTAATTACCACCAAAAAGGTGGCCAGACAAGGAGAATAGTATTTTTTTTTAATTTTTTAAAATACTATTTTCGCCGCAAAATGTTTTTTTCTGCGGGAAATAGTATTATAAAACCGAAACCACTATTACCAACGATTAAAAAATCGCTGGCAAAGGATTTACCAGCGATTTCATAACCGCCGCCATTGAGTTCACAAACCAATAAACTAAATAGCAGCGATTATTAAATCGCTGGTAAATCCTTTGCCAGCGATTTTTTCATTGCCGCTATTGAGTTAAAAAACCGAAAATACATTTCCCAGTGATTTTCTAATTGCTGGGAAAGGTTTTGCCAACGATTAAATAAGCGCTGCTATTGAATTCACTAACCATAAAACTCAATGGCGGCGATTAACAAATTGCTGGTAAAATATTTCCCAACGATTATCAAATCGCTGGAAAATATATTTTCGGTTTTTTAAATTAAAAGCGGCGATGAAAAAATCGCTGCTAAATCCTTCACTTTTAGCGGCGATTTTTTACTTCCGTCGTGGTATGTCTAAAGTAGCTGAATAGTCCCGACGAAACTGCAGTGATTTTAAAATCGCCGGGAGTGACATTTGGCGGAGAGTTTTGAACTTTTCCCAGAGATTTATAATCGCTGAGAAAAGTGATTTATGTTGTAGTGACACTATTTTACTTTGAATATATATTTTTATTTTTAATTTTTACAAAATTACGTATTAGTGAGTGCCACATCAATAAGAAAAATTAATAGTGCCACTTCATTGAAAAAAAAAATGAGCATTATAACAAATGTTCGTATTAAAAAAATGAGAAACATAACTAGGGAAACTTCAATTATAGAAAAATAAACTATAAACTAAAATACGTCATATTATAAATTTATTTTTATTATAAAATAAATATAATAAATTACACAAAATTACAATAATTTATAAATTTATTTTTATATCATCACTTTTGTGTCCGGCACTTATTGCCAAGGCACGAAGAATGTGTTTTTTACCACGAGCCAAGAATAAGAGCGGGGGTGGCAAACTGGCTATGGATGAAAAGTAATGAAAGATAATTTTAAAAGAAAAATAAAGAAACGAAAAGAAAAAGAAGAAGAAGAAGAAGACTGCAAAAAGAGGGGCGCATAACGTTAAAGGGCACGCAATTTAAGGGTATTATTACGCAAAGCAACGCAACAAATGCAGTATAAGGGGCTGGCTTGGGGCAGTGTTTGGATTCTTCTTTGCTTTACTTTTTACCAAGCCGTACATGTACCAAGAGTCAAAGGGCCTGCCTTTGCCCTCTTTTTTGACTTCTTCCTTGTAAATGCGCGCATTTATTACGTACACGGCGTATCTTGGCGACCTGGTTTTGCTGCCCTGTACTAGCGGTGATTCGATGCTGCGGCGCCCCCTGGCCACTTGATGGTCCCCACTCACCACTCGCCACAGCGGCTGGCATCATGTTTTTGTAAATTTTTTCTGCCGCTTGTTATTTTGCATGAAAATAAACAGCTTGCAGCAATTTTTATGTAATTTGAGTAGGCATTTTGTGATGCCCCACTTCTGTTGGAACTGGACATTAATGTAATGATTGTAATTTCTTTAAGTTCGTATGAAATACAGGCGTATACATGATTAAGTTAGGCTTTTTTCTTTATATTCTTATAAATATTTCAGGAGCCGAGTTAGCTACACGACGTGAAACCAAGTTCAACCAAATTCAAGACTTGAAAAGTTTAACCATACAATGAAAACCAAGTTTTCAAGTGAATAATTTGCTTAAACCCATGAAAAGCAAATTTTCTGTAAGCTGCTAAACCAAACACATGATCAGTCTACCCCACTTTCTTTTGATATCATGTTGAAAGAAAACCTGAAAGCATACGCTGCAATATTGCATAAAAACCTAAAAGACATGGAGAATCCTACGTTCTATCTAGCTATACCATGTAACAATTTCTTTTCTCAAATCTTAGTACCCATTTCTTCCCTTGCCCATTCCCACGTACAAATGCAAACATATGGGGCTGAATCTTCTGATGGACCAAAGCAAGGCCACATTTCATCCCATAGGCATTCCATGTTCATTCCCACCACTATTGCCCATTTCATACTTCGGCCCTTGCAGGGAAAAGTAGACATGAGAATAGTCACTTGCACCAATTCCAAAATCACTATTACTTGTTCCAAAAGAGCATCTTGCAGGGCTTGGTGGGTTTGAAGAACTCCTGCTGCTAGAAGCCACAAAGGTTGCATCAGTACTGTTTATGTTTGTATTCTCATGATGCTGTTGTTCAGGTACATGTTCCTCGTTGTTCGATGTCCACAACATGTCGCCCAAATCGTCTGAGGGCTCGCTGCTTGTTATGGCCAAAAGGGGTTGGGGAGGGGAGGTGGATGAGGCACGAGAATTGACCAAGTCCTCAAGAGCCGCCGGAGTTGAGTCCTTTGGCGAACGTTTTGCGAGGTCCCCGGCAATCAGCGTCGAGCTAGAGCAAATTCTCTTCACGTCATACCTACTCATATCAAAATTTGTAACAGCACTTGTCCCCCTAAACTTAATTGCTGCAATGTCGTAAGCCTCAGCCGCTTCCTCTTGTGTGCCTACATTTATTAATTACGTACAACTATTATGTAATAAATAAAACAAGTGAGAGCCAATTAATCAGTTGATCATGATCTACTGAGACGGTCGACTTAGCCCCGAAAGAAAAGTATGTAATGATCAGTGATCACTTCAAATATATTGTATTCATTTGATGTAAAATATGATATATTTTGATCGTTTCACATTAAGTTTGGAGGGAAAATAACCCAAATATATGGATAAACATCATTGTTCAAAACTACGATGCAGAATCCTTGGACTCAAATGTGAAACTTAAAAATTTTTTGCCGGAGAAATAAGGGAATGTAGTAAGAGTTGAAAAATGAACTGGCTGGCCTGGCATGATTTCACCAATTATTGGACCAGTTAATGGATTATTACTACGTACGTGTAAGTTATAAATGATCTGGACTATCGATCCAGTCCTAGCTATATATATAGTATTCATGATCGAAGTCCTATAATTCCGACATGTAATATATAACATTGTTAAACTTTAATGACTGGTGGTTGAGTAATTTAACGCTTTGATGGCTGCCCTAAATGGTTCAGTAAATACGTACTCATGAGGGACACCAATATATGCATCTAGCTAGCTAATAAAGATGCTCATAAATTGAACCAAAAACCATTTGAAAAGGAGGTGAAACTCACTAAATGTTCCAAGGTACAAGTCTTTGTTTCCCGCAACCCTTCCAATTCTAGCTTGCCACCTCCCGTGCTGATGGTGTCTGCCAAGAGAAAAGAAAATAAATAGCTACAAGAAAAAAAAAAAAAGAAAAAAAAAAGATATTTAAGCGAAGGAAAGCATGCATATATGCTTGACAGATAGGGAAAGGAATGACAGATATCTTTGCCAAATATATGCTTGTTGCCAAGGAAAAAAAAAATCAAATGCATGGCATTCATAAAAGTACTGTTGCCTATTATTGCCGCCTATGATAATTGAAAGGCTGCAGACGCAGAAAATAACAGTAACTCTATTATTAAAGTTCTCTGATATCTGCCATACCTTGTCACTCCTCTATACACAGATGCTCCTCTTGAAAACCCACTGCTCTTCCTGTCATAAGATTAAAGAAATTAATCGAGAAAGAAGAGTACGAAAAAGAACATACTGATCTACCTAGTTAATTTGTGGAAATGTAAAAAAGGCACCTTCTCAAGTTGGCAACAAATTCTTGCCTTGTCATGTTCTTCATTTCTTCAAGTTCTTTCTCGTAGGTGCTTAGCTGAGATTGAAAAAAGGGGATGGAACAGAAGATGGATTTCATGAATATAGTGTTCGAACTTCTATATATAGAGGTTATAGATTTTCATAAAGTGAAACCCCAACTAATTACTTACTGGGAAATTTATGTGAGTTGTTGGACCCCAATATTTGAGTGCAGCTAAATCATAAGCCCTTGCTGCCTTATCTTCCTTGTCATAACCACCTGATCATCATATACGAAAATAATTAAAATGTTTTTTTCCGAGGACATGCACATCTTCCAATTCATCACATTCTAAATATAATAAACATACATGGAATCTTTCATTATAATCATTTTATATTATAGTTCTGAAAGAAAAGCAGGTCCACAAAGAATTAAAGATGTGGGAGATTCACCTACCCAGATAAACTGAACAAATTCCAAGCCATCAAGGTGAAGACCCAAAAAGGCAATGAAACAAATCGTCATTATATTTTCAAAACAAGAAAATAAGAAATCAAGTAAATATTAAGATATGATGGCACTTGACAATCTAATTCTCACCTTGCCTTCCTTTCCTAGTCTGCCCCTCTTTTCTGCAGCTGTTATCCCACAGATGGGCCTCGTATCTCCCAGTCCATCTATGTCTATAACACCATCACATAAAAAAATCCCAACGCTTAAGCTAGTTTATTCGAAAGTATGAGATATTCAAAATAAATCAAATTTAAAATTCAAATCGATTTTTATTTTTATTTTTATGAATAATTCAAACCAGGACGTTCATCAAAGTAAAGCACAGAAAAGTCATAAGAATATCTTCTTCTTTTTTTGAGAGAGTCATAAGAATATCTTAGTACCTCGTAACGCCACGATACTGAGAGGTTCTCTGCCCAAAAGTATCTATAGATTTCCGAGGAACTGGTTCTCTGGCAAGAGTCTTTGCCACGGGTCGCTTGCGGCTATCAGTCACTTGCAAAGGTGAAATAGCATCCAATCCATTCTGTGCACTCGGGCTCATGGCGAGAGATAGTGACTGAAAACTGCACCCATTTGCCTCGGCAAAAGATTTTCCATCGGAAAATAGTGTTTGGCCCAACCAAGACTTGTACATACCATTACCAGTGAGTAGGGTTTGTGGGTTTTCATTGTACGGGTAAGGATGGAGTAAGGAAGAAGAGTTTGAAAGATTCTCTCCCGGTTCTATTTCTCCGTTCGTATTGAAGCTGGGGGCTATGTTCACATTGATTTTGGAGACATTGTTTTGGTCATGGTCCTCTCGGGTTTGGCAGTAAACTTTGGTTTCATCAGGAGGAGAGCTGGAGTAACAACAACCTAAGAAATCTTCAAGCTTTGGGCCCTCTTCATTTGGATTTGCTGCACCCATGGAATTCTCAAATCTCCAATCTACAAAATCAATGGAGTCAATATATACAATATTCGAAAACACGCATAAGTTAAACTCTTTCTTTTATATATTTAATCGGCACATGAATATATAACTGAAGCATTAAGAGAAGAAACCAGAAACATTTGCATTAGAAAATATGCGAAAATCTAAGCAAAACGCACACAGATACACACAAAGATCGAGAGAAACTTAAAAGTAAATTTGTCTAGACTATGGGTTGGATATTTTATCACAAGCCGAATAAAAATGCGGAGAAAAAAAAAAATTATTTTAGCGTCGAAACATGCGAAGATAGAGATCAAAGGAAGCAGATCATGTTATATATGCTTAGAAATTATTATGCTTCCGGTAGAGCTGAAAGTTCACATGCAACAATACCATCAGCGCCATTGGAACGCCTGAAAGGATCAGCGGCACAAAGAGAGCCGTCAGAGCGCAAGGGCATGACAGACAAGTGAGCAGGAAAACCTCCATGGTCTTGGGTTTCTCTCCCAAACCCTTCATCAATCCTAAGGTGTGGACTCAAAGAAAACCCCAGCCAATTACTCATGTTATCCACAAGCTTCCAGACCACTCTTCTCAAGAAACAATCACTCAAACCCACAAGATTTTTTAGAATGTTAATTTCTCTCTCACACACAAAACTTCGGGTTTTGAGCTCAAACTGCAAAGCTGGTAATGCTGGTGGCCTGGGTGGAGTTAGATCTTTTTACCTCTCAGTCATCATGGAAGCTTGATTTGTCGTGGTGGTGACTCTCGTATGCTAACAGAAAAATGACTTCGAAAAATTACAAGCTCTCCTCGTCTTTATATTCCCAGCTCTGTCTCTGATTTCTGTTCAACGTCTTGGGCTCCGTGCCTCTCTTTCATTTCTTTCTCAGATTATGGCAGAGGTAGCCATGACATGAAGACGGAAAAAAAAGACAAAATACAAAGAGAGAGAAACTCAGAAATAAATTGAAGGCCGAATTGAATTGGGCTGTGATTCTGTGTACAAGTTTGAAAGTATGACCTGTAGATTTTCACCCTTCGATGGCCCACAAAAGAATGGAATTTTGATTGTATAAAGTCCATTAACAAGACTGCAGGAGTAGCAAAGCATGGGAGCCTGGGGACAGACTGACATCACCCTTCTTTTTTTTTTGTTTAATATTAGATTGTTTGCAGCCGATTGGTCCACATTTACGCAAAGCCCATGCAAGTTGTACGTGCTGGTGTGTAAGTTCTGGGTATATCATCGATCTTGGAATTTAAATGATAGAAAACTTCGAAAACTCCGCCCTGAATTATAAAAAAAAATATTTATTGCTTTTTGTCAGATTTATGGAATTATTCAATGCCACATTAACATGCTTAAAATAATGGAGCTTAGCTTCTCTGATCATCTTACTTACACACACGGAGAAAGAGAGCAGACATTGAGATAGGAGGAAAGAGGAAATCAACTACCATTTCAATTAGAATAGGATCAGGTCCTTTGGGGGAAATAAGTGCGATCAATTAAATATTAAATGTTTGATTTATTAAAAAAAATATTATTATATAAATTGATATTATCCATAATAAAGCCTCTTTGTCTTGTGCTTTGTTGATTTGGTTGGACTCGATTGATTGGGCTAATAGCTCGTGAGTGTCTAAGCCCTATCCCTCAAATGCTTGTATTGGGCAGTGGGTAGGCACCATCGGCCCAAACCCTTGCTTGTGTCTGCTTTCAGAATCGAGGGTGAACTTTCAACCGTTGAAATGGATTGGATACTTACCAACGCAAATAAATAGCAGCACTGCTCTGAAATCAATTGTTTTAAATATATTTAAATGTGAGTGCTAACAAAGCATATTAGCCTTTTGTTTTACTTTTCAAAAAAAAAAAAAAGTCAAAATTCGACGTACCTTTGGTTCTTGTATATAATATTATTTATATATATATGTATATATATTAGAGAGAGAGAGAGAGAGAGAGAGAGCAGGGTAATGGGTACATCAATTAATTTGATTCTGCAGCTGTGCATTGTAACCACAAGATTTCCTTTTTTTCTGGTTTACATTCTTAAAAAGAAAAATGTTTTAATTATAAAAAATTTTCATAAAAATAAACAAACAAATTAATGTGAGTTGATGCAATAACTTTGATTATAATTTTTTTATAAAATAAATTGTTAATTTGTGAATTTATTTTTATAAAAAAAAAATTTATAACTGTAACAAGAAACTAAATGTTACAAAAATCCTAAAAATAGTTCATAAAATTATCATTTTTTGTTATATTTTGGTCCTTTGATGCTTTGTTATGGTCCATTCCAAAAAGAAGGTCGAAGTCTCGTAACTTTCTGCAAAAATACAGGGAGTCCATTTAAAAATTAAAAAATAAAGACGAAAGAAACAAAAAGAGCCCCAAATCTTTGTACTTGGCCAGTTTCCCACAATCGAATGTTAGTTCCTAATGGTCAAATATATATATATATAAGTTCATGTATCTGAAAAATCGATCTACTTGGTCATCCAACTTGAACAATTTATTTAATAATAAAAAATAAAAACGCATCCATTTTGTTTGCATAGATGGGCATGAAACCTCAAGCTGCTAACACATTAACTGAGCTTGGTTCATGCATTCACCGTTGTCAAGCTGCAGCTTAATTCACTTTGTAAAAAAAGAGATTAGAAAGTTCTATTTACCATTGGTTAGAGCATCCGCAATGGGTACCGTAAAATGTATTTTTTCCTATAATTTGATGAAAATTTTAGAGATTTCATTAAAATTAATTACTTCTACATCCGGATCTCCATTTTAAAGAAAGTATTTGTGAAATGTACAGTGATTTCTCATATTTGGAAAACTACAGTACATCTCCAAATTATTTTTTGTCAATATTGTATTCTAATCATTTATACTTTCTATCATACTCATATGTATTATAGTTTTAAATAATAATTTTAAAAATAATTTAAATAATTACGAAAATATAAAAAAATTAATTTTAAAAATATTATCATACCAACAAAAAATAATTTAAGTTTTTGTTTAAAATATTCACTAAAGTAATAGTTCAAAACATAAAAAAAAGTATTGAGTAATTAAGTTTGTGAATAGAAGTGAAAGAAAAAAGTAATAAAGAAATAATAGATAAATATTATTTTAATAGAATAAAGAAATGATAGGAAATGGGATGTAAAAGGTTTTTGAAAGATGAGTAAAATTTAGAAAAAAATTTTAGGAAATGTCATTTTTAGTTAAATTGTAGAGAATTTTATAGAGATCCCAATGTGAATATTCTTACACAATTTAAATGAGATGAGATGAAATGTTTTGAATAGTAATAAATAAAATATTATTATAATATAATTTTTTAATATTAATTTTATTTTGAGATTTGAAAAAATTGAATTGTTTATAATATTTTATATGAAAATTTGAAAAATTTATAATAATTAAGTAAGATAAAATAAAATGAGATTGTTTAGTTTTAAATACCGACAATTTGCATGGTCCCATGCAAGTCATGTCTTTCCGATGGAACGTGTTCATAATTTATATAATATTATTTCGGTATTGTAATAAACGTCCAAATCCACTATGGTACGATCAATTATTGACTAAACATTAATAATTACTTTATTTATTTATTTTTTGTTCGATCAAGTTCGTGAATGCATATCGCTGGGTCATCTTTTACTTTATATCACAACCATGAAATGGTACGTACGTGTGTTAGGCCATTTTCATATTTAAAAGATTTTTATGGACGGGACGTCCTCCACATACAATGGTCCACACCAATCACCATTGTTCGTTGTAAATATAAAATACACAAAGATATGCATGATTTGATTTCTTTATATTTTTTACGTACATGGCCTTTGCAATTATTTAATTATTATTGTCCTTGTTTTGTTTGATTGATATTGATCATGATAAACGACGTGTCTTATCACCAATCCTAATCGTTAGATAATAAATCGTTACATAAGTGGCACTATATGTTTACAATAATTCTAATGCTTAACTTAATAACAAGTGAGAGATAATAATTTAAAAAAATTTAATCAGATGATTCGAAAGTTACATATCATCTTTATATATAGGCATAGAGACTCGCATATTAACGGTCTAATACAATGCTTAGTCATTAAGGAGTTTATTCTTTATGTATTAGAATCATCTAATCGTCACGTCGTCCATATTCGTAGGTTGAGGGTTCACTCCTCTAAATAAACAGAATGGCTAAGTTTGTATTAGATTACACGGCTCCCTTAAATAGTTATTATTTATGGACGATGGGCCTTTGGCTCTGATTTGGACTAAATCAATATTAACCCCTCCAATCATGTTTATAAAAAATATTCAATAATATTGCAAAAACAATTAGTATCCTATATATATATATATATTGCGGACCTTCAATCGATAATAGGGATTGATGCTTAATTAATTCATACTTGTAATTAGTAAGCATGCAGCAGTTCGAGCAGAGGCAACCACCGATGGTGAAACCATAAATTTTGACAAATAAAGCACGAGTGATGAGTGATATTAACACTAAAGGTTGAGTTGAGTTGTAAATAGTATATTTTATAGATTTTATTGAAATGAGTTTATTTTTTTAAAATTGATATGAGTTTAACTTTTTAAGTTTAAATATATAAATTAAGTTAAGACGTGTTTAACTTTTTTATGAAAATAATAATAATAATAATAATAATAGATCCCATTAATAATTAATTAAAGATGAATTTAGTTTAGTTCAACGGCTAGATACAACATAAATATTTCACTTTCGAGGTAATAGACTTGCTTGAAGAGTTTCCGTAGTGGTTAGATTATTGGAAGAAAAAAGTTGCAAACTGGTTTGTTGTCATAGAAAAATCATTAATCCTATGTTTTAGGTAAAATGCATGCAAGTTCTTAGATGCTTCGTAGTTCATTCTAGTCTCAGAGTCTGTACTACCTCTTTAATTTGAATTTCGTTAACTCCAGTTTTTCAAATTTTCCATTTAACAACAAAACAAATTTTCAACGTCAAACCAAACATCCTTAAATTTCAAACGAAAAATTATAATTCTTTGAGCTTCTTATGTAATCATTTGTCTAAATTTCAATGAAAAGTAAGAACACATAGACGAATACATACAACTATTTATAAAAATTACACAAAAATATATTAAAAAGATGAGTTTTGCTATATACAGTCATTTTTATATACTTATTGCGCACTTTACTGGTATGATTGGCCAAAATATTTATTTTATATTAAAAAAATGACACAACCAATCACATCAGTAGAGTGCACAAATAATACATAAAAGTGACTGTAGATAAAATTTTTGTAAAAAGATCGTATTTAAACAATTTATTCCTCTACTTTTACAAATCTTATTACAAAACATATTTTTCAAAAATTATTTAGCTATCTTCAAATAATCCAATAATAAACACCACAATCTTTTTCCAAAAAATAAGCACGGAAGTTTTGTACGCATTGCATGATCACGGGTCTGGGCCGACAATGCCCGTACAGATGCATGGTTGCGACTCGCGAGGCCCGACCAAGCCCAACAAAGGCCCATTTATTATTCAACCAATAATAATACATCAGCCATAACATTGTGACTAAATATCAACAGTATTATCGTTTTTGGATATAAATTAATGCTTGAGTTATAAACTTGTAGTATTATCACTACCAAAATTTGTTTATGATGTAATTATATTTTTGAAGTGGATTAGTGCGATGCACACGATTTAGATAATCAGATAGATTTAAATTGAGTTAAAGCTAAAAATATGTTAAAAGAAATAAAATTTAGAGTTGTGAGTGTGCAAGCGGTGCGTAATCATTTTGAAAAAAAATAAATAAATACGGAACCTACATGAAAAGAAAATGTATTCTTTAATAGTACATCTCATTTTTTTAAACAAATATTACTCGATATTTGTATACTTCACAACTGTACGTAGCATTAATCAAAATATTATATACGACGTTCGTTCTAACATCTCCGTTGAAATGATTGGATAATTTTTATTAATTTTTGAGTTTATTATTTGAAAAAACTTTTCCTGTGGCTACAAGTACTTTCTAGTACTCCATTTATTTGCCAAGTTTTGAGAGGCCTTCATTTGCTCGAAAATAAAAAGATATGCTTTATAGTCATTATTTATTTACTTAATGAATTTGAAAGAGACGTAGATTTTATTTGAAGTAGTGGTTCATGAATCAGCAACAATTGTCATACACCTACATGCATAGCATTTATTTTATAATTTTTTAAAAAAATATATATATTGTGGTACCAATTTTGTTTTTTGGTCGACTCGTGTGATTCACACGTTTTATTTGGGTTTTTTATTTTTATTTTCATCAGTATTCTTCACTAGTCGAATTATCTCTTCTCTTTGGACTCGATTGTAACTTTTTTTTTTTAATTTATATTTGAAAACAAACAAAAAAATGGCATCACAATACCGATGATAATAATTGTGAAAATATTAAATAAATGTAATATGATATCATGGTACTGACAGTGATAATGATAACAATGACAGTAATTATAACTAAGATGATACGTGGTGAAATCAAATGAGGATAATGGTGATGATAATAATAAAGGTACCAATATCTACAAGAGATAAAAATATAGCTGTAGTAGTTGGGGTGGTGGAAATGAGGACAACAAATATACATTGTATTTGATCCTTAAAAATGAGTTTTTCTAAAGAATTGAATGAGGCTACTTCTCTTCAAAGATACTGTGATAATACCACTTTAATAAGTAAGAGTGCATGGTGTATAAGATCCACGCACATTGTTTAAAAAGAAAAAAGATTTTATTTTTTATAATGTTTCAATGAGACTCAAATTATATCATTAGTTAATTTTTTGGAATACAGACCATGTGACCTAGGTTTTTGTTGGGCCGTTACATATATATATATATATATATATATATATATAATATAAAGTAATGCTGCATACAGTTGTGGAATACACAAGCACCATGAAGTCACTTTGAAAAAGTGTGAGATTTACTATTAAAAAATTGAATTTTTTTTTATGTGGATCTCATATTTATTAACTTTTTTCAAAATGATTATATAGCACTTGCACACTCACTACTACAACTATCATTTCTTATATATGTATTATATCATATAATCTTATGTGTTTATCGTTTGACATTATTCAAACAGAGCTGTCACAGCATTTTGTCTTCTAATCGTGATGGTTTTGCTAATAAATCGACATTACTTGGATATTTACAGTGTCATCCTACACAGCACGTGATCTTTCCCTCATTCAGTGTCAGAAAATTTGGTATCTAAAAATATGCATTACGATGGACAGTAGCAGGGAATTTGGTAAGCAGCAAGATCGAAGGGTCAGAACAAGAAGAATATGTGCATAGAGATGGGTAACACCAAGATTATTCTACTCCAGAATATCCAGCATGACATACAGTTCCAAACGTTAAGCATCTCGAGAGATGCAAACCAAAGGAATCACAAAGCTGAACCCATTCAGTCTTCCTCTGTATAAATGGTTTCCGGTCCGGAATTTTAATTACCTAATCCTTGAATTAAAAATGAACTCCCAACCTAATTCCCAGTTTTTGTCAAACCTTTCTTCTTGTCTGATCTCATCAAGAAATCACATGGGATTAATAAGCAAATAAAGAATACATTGAAATCATGTACATGGGGGGTTAAGTAGTAGTTTTCACCAATTGACATTAACTTCTGCCCATTAAAAATGCAGTAAGATTGAAAGGACCCCAAGAATTAATGCCGCAGCCTGCATAATTGCAATTAAGGCAGACATCTTAGTCAAACATCTTCAACAACTACAAGTTTTACACTCTGTGAGATTGATTTAATAATGTCTAAACAGTAGCATTTAGAGGATAATATATATAATATATATATGTATGTATGAAGGATTATACGGTCTACGATGTAGACAAATCAGACACCTCGGAGCCTTACTGCAATGTTAAGAAGACCAACCAATCAGTTTAGTTCTTCATGCACTCACAATAAGGTTCTCTCCCCTTTACGTGGCTCTGAAAACGTCTATTTTTTGGAGACAGAACTGTTGCTTGCAGCTAAATATTGTATTGATCTCCTGTTCTATCCCTTAGCGTTCCCCTTTGTCACGAACCTTTTAGAATCAATCTGCATGCCCTCATTATAATATTTTGCACATGCTTAAAGGAAATTTTACTGATTGAAATCACTCTTTTTTTTATACCTACCATAGCCACTACGTGACAAAGCTATCATACTATGGGGATCTAATGTCTTTACCAAAACCATCTGATCTGTTTATCTTTCCTCACTAATTATGATGCTTTTGTCCCCCTTTTTTTGTTTTTTCACAAAAAGCTGGTACATGCGCACTAAGTATATTATACTCTTTTCTTTAGCAGCCTTTGTAGCTAGCAGTATAGAGTATGTAAAAACTTTATAGCACCCTTATTGCTCAATCATCAGGCCCATGATCAGAGTGACTTTCCCTTTATTCACTGCCAAATTCAGGCCTCTTTTTCACATATATATATGCGTTAGTTGAGGCTCTTCTCCTCCACCAAGAAAGGTAGATAATAGAAAGAACCAGAGCATCACCCTCTACATAAGTAGCAAAGCTCCCCAAGCTTAAGAATTCTCTCTCTCTCTCTCTCTCTCTCTCTCTCTCTCTCTCTCCAACTTTAGTCTTTAGATATCCACGGACATAACCTAATGGCACCCATGACCGATAAGTCTATTAAAAGAGAAGTGAACCAAATGAAAGCCAAGAATAACGTTTCCATTAAGAAGGAAGCCAATAAGGGAGCATGGACAGCGGAGGAAGATCGAAGACTGGCGGAGGTCATAGCAAGCCATGGTCCAAAAAGGTGGAAGACAATTGCGGCTAAAGCAGGTCTTTTTTCATTCCAGCAGAGAATCCTAAACTCTCAACTTCAGTATCTTTGATAAGAAATAAAGAAATCTTTACAAAATTTGATCGCAAAGGCTTAACAGGTCTGTGCTTGTTATATATTGAAGGTCTTAATCGTTGCGGCAAAAGTTGCAGGCTAAGATGGTTGAATTACTTAAGACCCAACATCAAGAGAGGAAATATATCAGACCAAGAAGAAGATTTGATACTTAGGCTTCATAAACTACTTGGAAACAGGTTAATTCTCGTGTGAAAAAAATTACTTTGTATCTCTGATCGAATATGATCAAGTTTTCTTATTTTGATTTTCGCTTTCCGATTATTTCTCTTAGGTGGTCTCTGATTGCCGGAAGATTACCGGGTCGCACAGATAATGAGATAAAGAACTACTGGAATTCTCATTTGAGCAAGAAAATAAAGCAGGAAAAACAGAGGGGAGCTGCAACAAGAGAAGACTGTAATGCTCGGGAAAATAGAGCGGAAGAGAGAGTCAATGTAGCAATAAGAGGAGACGAGGAAAATTCATACAAAGGACTTGAAGATTCAGAAATCAACTTTGATGTGAATGAGTTCTTTGATTTCTCCAATGAGAGTCCTTTAAATTTAGAGTGGATTAGCAAATTCCTTGAACTGGAGAAGGGATTCAGTGATGTATTGTAAACTGCATAGCAGGATAGCTATTTGTTTTCTCCCCTTGAACTCGGTGAATTTCTTGCCATTCAGTGTTATATCTAGTTCCTTTCATAATTTATCACCTCCTTTTTTCATCCTTTTTTATTTTTTCCCCTCTTGGTTTTTCATGGATTTGGTAACATTCATGTAGTGTATCAGCTCTCTGGTATGCTGAAACTGTAAATCACTACCATTGACTGATCCAAATCAGTTTTGAAGGGGAGCACTGAACTGCGGATTTTTTCGATCGGTGACAGATTATTTGGTGATAGAAACGACGGATGGTGTAGAGAGCAAAGAATGATGATAAAAGTAAGAGAGGACTTGTTGACATTATTATGGGCTTGATAGAGATGAGACAAGGCCATTTGTTCTTTACTAAGTTCATTTTCAAGGAGAGACTTTTTGGGAAAAAATAAAAAAATCAAATATTTTTTCTTTTTAAAATGGAGTTAATATTTAGGCTACATTTAAATGCTCATATAATTTTAAATGATTTGAATTGATTTATAAATAATAGTATTTTATGAATCTCATTAAAATGTATTTGAATGTAAATAAGTTCATATATATATAATAATAAATATTAATTTAAAATAAATTGAATTGATTTCAACTATGGCAAAATACCCTTAACTTGCAACAATGGAAAAATCTATTCGGGATGAGATAAGATGATATGAGAGTTAAAAGTTAAATAGAATATTATTAATAAATAATTTTTAATATTATTTTTATTTTAAGATTTAAAAAAATTAAACTATATATTTTATTTTATATAAAAATTTTAAAAAATTATATTAATTAAATAAAATAAAATGAGATTAGATGAATTGAAAAGTTACTAAGGCGGGAAATATAGCATAAGCAGAATTTATTGGCAGTGGCACTTTTTCCTGTCCGCTAGCTTCAGAATAAAAAGCAATTGAAAAGACCCAAAAAACCACTCCTACCACCAGAAGATTCCAGCATTCTACCTTCCGATGCCAGCCAAGGCATATGTCTCAGGTTATTAAACTTCCAAATAAGTGTTATGCTTATTTTATTTATTTATTTTTTTTCAAAGGCTTTACACATATTAGATTTGTACGAAAATATATGAAGATTTTTGTTTAAAGAAAACTGTTATAGTTATAAAAGGATTTTATAAAAATAAAATTATAAATTGATATAATTTAATATAGTAGTTTAGATTTATTTTATAATAAAAATAATTTTATAAGTACAATGTCAAGTCACCTCAATTTGTAAATTTGTTTTGGCTCGGTTTGGATGGCCAACACAGATGAGATAAACACACTATATTTAATCTCTAAATTTTAAAAATATCTCTTTAAATAAACAGTAATAAACAATGAAAATCTAGCATGAACAGTATATGAACAGTATACTAACAATATAGAAATAGTACAATATAAACAGTGTGTAAACATTTGACAATTAGGTTACTCTTATTAAATAGTGAGACTTATATCTTTTTCAAATTCTAAAAATTAAAAACTATCTCATCTCATCTTTTTATCCAAACACACATTTTTTTACAAATTATTTTATCTCATCTTAATTCAAAAATTTTATTAATATTCAAAATATCTCATCTTATCTAAACTGTGTATCCAAACTAAGCCTTATCTTTTCTAAATTTACACGAACTTGCATATTCTCTGCTTGGGTGCATTTCACTGGCCACATTGAATAATAAGTGATCTTTGGAATTTATAACAAGATTTCTTTTTTGATTAACCTACAGTTTACTTGAAATGAGGTTATTTTCACCCAAACTAAAAGGCAAAAGCTTAAGGCTGGACGGGTGTCTTCTTAAGTTTTACGCTAGCCAATGAGGCGCTGTCATGTAGGAGGTGTAGGAAACTCCATTCTACACCCGCATGCATGATAAAACAAAAAATTCATTTCTCTCCTCTCCCTCGCGCAGTATCCCCTCTCCTTTCTCCTCTCCCCGTGCCCATTTCCTTCCCCAGTAGCCATTTCCTCTCTTTTCTCCCTTTCACCAGCGTTGATTTCCTCTCCCCATAAGCCATTTGCTCTCCCCTTCTCCATTTCTTTCTCTCCCCAACGCCCCTGCAATAAGATGTGAAACATTTTGATAGGAATTGTTCAGATGCTTCTTGTTACCAGAAAACTATGAGAAAAATTCAAACCAGCAGGAATTAGCAGAATATTGCTTGTAGAATTGCAATCAGAAACTAGAGAGACAGAGATAAGAGAGTTGAACACTACAAACCGATTTATTTGGAAATTTCTGGTTTTCAGAAAATTGTTTGCTTCTTATGAGAAATGTATAATAGAGAGTAGAGAAAGCTGAAATTAAAAAGCTTTCATTTTTTGTTTGTTTACATTCAATTCATTTTCTTATTTTCTTCTTCTTTCTTATTTGTTTGTTTCCTCTCTCTTTTTGCATCTTCTTAAACTCCCTCCACTAACCATAACCGACTACTCTGAGTACTCACTCCTCCTTCCTCTCAATTTAATTGCTATTTTCAAAACTACTCTTTCTGGGTGCTATAGGAGAGGAAATCTGGTATCGGGGGAGGAAAAAGTAGGTGACGTTTTAACCTTTAACAGAATTTTGATAAGGAACTCTTGAAGTAGGAGAAGATAAAAAAAAAAATCCAAGTTTTCAAGGGCTCCTTTCATGGCTTCCAATATTAAGGCCCCCAGCCAGTCAACCCAAGTACAACAATAGCAGTTGCAGCAGCAACGTAGGCTTGAGAGAGAGAGAGAGAGAGAGAGAGAGAGAGAGAGATAGAGCGCGCGACTGGGGTGAGGGGAAAGAGCAGACAACAGGATGTGGGGAGACGGAGGTCGAGAAAGAGGGGGAAGATGTTGTGAAATTTTTTTTATCATGCATGCAAGTGTATAATGAAGTTTCCTACACCTCTTAGGTGGCAGCGCATCATTGGCAGGTGTAAAAATGGGATAAACACCCGACGGGCCTGTAGCTTCTCCCCTAACTAAAATCCACTGCTCCCCCGTCTTGCCATGTTTGTGCATTATGTCGAGTATTTTGCATTTTGTTTTATAAAATATTGAGTGGCTCTTCTTGTTTTTTGTTTATTTTTTTCTTTCTATCTCGTAAAAGCATGGCAAAGTTTTTACATAGACTAATGCTTCGTATAATAATAAAATATATAAATGTCGTGTAATCACTTAAAAATAAAATAAAATTTATTATTAAAAAATTATTTTTTATATAAATCTTATATTTATTTTATTTTTTAAAAATAATTACTCATTATTTACGTACTTACAATTATAACTAAAATTTAACTGAGGTTAGGAAAGCGAAACAAAATAGACAAATCATTCGTCTTCGAGAAGGACCCAAAAACCCCGAATGTCTACCACAAATATTATATCCAAACTACAAAGAGAAATACTTCCCTACGAAAATATGTCACCCATGAGTACTAAACTGAGTCACACGCAACCGTACTGTCTGATCTCATTAAAGCTCAACCAACCCGACCAACGTCGACTCTTATTTCGTGGGGCTTTTGCTGCCTTCTTCCTCACCAATTCTTCAGATCTGATACTGGCAGATGAGTAGGATGCATGCATGCTGTATTACTTCTGAGTTGCACATACCATGCATGAACCATGTACTCAATAATTATCGGGTATTCTCGGAATATCTAATAATGTTTTTGAATATACATCATTTTTTTTTAGTGAAATCATTATTTACATTAAAAATATGAAATGATAAAAAGAAGTAAATTTAATTATTTATATTTATTTTCGTATTCTTTCTAACATGTAAGTTAAACTCTCGTTCAATAAGTAGACCCAGCTCATAAAATTTTTAATTAAACGTAACAGCATATAAAATTAAGGTTCAAACTCAAGGGAAGAATCTAAAAAACTTATACTCAAGAGATAGATTTAATTTTATATTATCTTTATCTATGTATGGTCTCTGATTATGGACACCATGCATGCATCTCCTTACATTTAATTCATTTAGCTTTCTACAGTGATGATGATGTAACTTCTGGGTTTAAGCATCTGCAAGCTGGACTGCGGGTCCATCCTGACACACTCTAATTAAGATTAAACAACCATCCTGTTTGAATGAGCTCAGCTCCAACAATCAGAGGGCCAGAGAAGGAGTACAGCTTGCATTATAGTAAAACTTCCCAATAGCTAGCTCAAAATAATGATAATAATAATAACAATATCTTCCCAGTTGGAAACTTATTAAATTCAGCCACTACTATTTTGTCTATTCTGTATCGAACTCTTTCTAAGAATGAGCGTACCAAAGTGAAACCCATGCAAAGAAACCAATGTAAATGAGGCTCCAAGACATTTCCGTGAGTGCAACAAAGACCTGAGTTTTGTACGACGTGCTACAGAACACGTACATCTAATCAATGGGCGCTTCGAGTCAAACGTATCAACCTAACTAGAGCGGAAACAAATAAATATATATGATTGATTGCATGTTTAGCTTTAAACTGCCCGTTTCAATGTTAGCATAGAATTATAAGAAGATAACTTAGACTTGTGAATTGACAGGGAGCTTTGGCTAATGAAAGTTATACATCGGTGTGTTCAAGCTCTTGGGGCGGCCAAGTTGAAATGTGTGAGCCTTAAAATTCTTCAATTGAAATGCAAGAACCAGAAAATCCATTTCTTTAATTCTTCCAGGTACAGAAAAGGCATTTCAATGGGACAAAAGGCACGTTATGTAAGACAAGAAGTGTCGTGGACAAGTAATCCAGTGATGCTTGTTTCTGAAAGAATTATCAAGCTGAATAATTTTTGGCAATTGCACGTTATAATATTTGTTGTTTAAATTCTTATGAATAGATCATCACAATATATATATATATGAGAAGAAATTCAAAGGGGTTGGTCCAAATGGTGAAGAGCTTGGTCTTATGAAATCACTAACTTTAAAGTTCAAGGTTCAACACCTCATGACTGCAAACAATCTTTTGAGGTCACATCACCTGGCACGATTTAACCAATTCTGTTGTGTAGAGAAATTTCCGAGGTGTAGTGCACGGGACCGTGGTTTACTCTCTAGGGGTGAGTCTGAAAAGCCCGAGAAGTTTCTCGACATTAAAAATATATATATATATATATATATATATATAGATTTTTACAAAGATACATAGTTGGCTTATCATGATTTCTAGACAAAATTATACGAAATGATATAAGTTTTTAATTTTTTTTTCCCTAAATTTTGTAAGCTTGAGAAGGAAAAACTCCATATTTTTTTTTTGATGACGAGGTATCCGAGAACTTTCATTGCCCTAGATAAGGCTCTGGTTCTCGACTAATCCCCGAAGTAAAAGATGTCTCCGCCAGCAAATTTGTCACCTTCACCGAAGTGCCTGGTTTGCAAGGACCAGAGATCAGCCAGAAACAACTCACCTGTTGGGTCTCCTTTCGATGCCTTCCTCGCCCATATTGGGATTTCTGGAAAGCCTTTTAACCTACTGCTCAGGAGGGATAACCCCAAATTTAAGTCTTCTTTGAATAAAATTAAAGTTTGACTATCTACTACTTACTCGGACTCAACTTGGTACTCATTCAAACTCGGATTAGTACACGGCAAGGAAAAACCAGCCTTAATAATTAATATTCCAAAAGAAAGTGGAGGTAAGAGTTGGCATGGTAAATGCTACTGCAACTCTTCCGGCCATATATCAGAGTTTATTCGGCTGCTAGATGGCAATCAACAGAAAATTACAGCATTTTATAACCATATCTTATGCAGTAACAATTATTGCCCAACTCAAATCATCATGAACTTTAACTTTTCAGTTCCACTCTTCATATCATAATCATAATCATAACCTTCAACTTACCAGCAAATCCTGTTTCCTTGCATGTACGGAAGTAGCAATCCAAAATTCTGCAAACACATGTACCCTCTTAAAATCATTGATGAGGAGGAACAAAAGGAGCGCTCTATTTTACTCTCTCTTTTTTTCCCCCTTGTTTCGCTTTGCTCTCGGGGGCTCATCTGAATCATATTATATTCCTCACGCTCCATCAAATGAACGAGAAATCAGAGGCAGTGATATTGGATGCATTCCGCAAATATACTTACCATATGAACAATTTTACAGCAGCAGACCCATCACCACGAGTTAACCCCATGCCATGGAACAAGCATAATTGACCACCAGTTTACCATCAAAAGTTCCAAAATTCTGCAATGTCCAAGAAGGTAATTGACTCATGGTGAAATGTACACCAGCCACAAACATTTAATAGATAAGCACATAAATTAAATTGGACATTCACAGTCAAATGTGCAATCTCAGGGAAAGACAATATTACTAACATTACAAAAACAATATAAACAAATAACTAGGATTTCAGCTCCTTGCTTATTACGAAAAACAAACATTATCTCGCCAGAAACTTGCACCTCCCTTTCCCTCTCTCTCTCACACCGGACAGTCGACATGATTAGCACAGACAAAGTACACTAAAGTAGAAGGAAAACGGATTGACTGTTGACATTATACATGCCAGCAAACAGATTCGACCACCATGGTGGACTGCCATTCAAACATTTGTGGTCACCCAAAATGTGGTTATTTTAAGCATGTTGTCTGCAAAGAAAACAACCTTTAGTGCAATGCAGCAAATGCAGCTCCCTTTTCCTCTTCCTAAGTTTTATATGATGCCATGCAACAGGATAAGAGTGTTAAAATACTCCATGAACAAATTCCTCCTAAATCTAAGAAACAGCAGAAATTAAAATCCACAAAATAGAGTAGTTATATTATAAATCAATGCATTCACACTCATAAAATAAATAAATCAATACATTTATAATGCATTTGCGCCATCCTTCAACATAAGTGAAATATAGAATGGTAGATTTTACTTTGGTGAAGGAAAATATAAGAATGAAACACGATGAAGTAAAATCCCAATATAGCAAACATACATCCACCCAAAATTAAAAAAAGGTAAATTTGATTAAAAAGATAATAATAAAGTTAAAGGACCTTACATTATACAGATCGATTACCAATTCATCTGGGTTTGGTGAGAACGAACTGTTGACATAAACAAACTAACAAAAGAAAAACATTACTCTGAAGCCCAAGGATCATAACAAGTCAAGAAAACAACACCACAAACATTTACCAATGTATCCCGATGAAGCTGCCGCCGAAGAAAGTCAATCACTTTGGCAAACTTGTCAGTTCCAAGTATCTGCCATAGAAAGAATATTTGACATGTGAATGCCAAGATTTCAAATTGTAATATACAAATTGAAGAAATATTCAAAAGGTAAAAGTTTAGAATTTCTAAATGAGACAAGAATGAAAATAAACAAATATTTTGATGACAAGGAATCACGGAGACTGAGCAAACGCAGTGTCTTTTACATGGTTAAACCCTAGAGCCGTGTAACACGTCCCCATCACATGGATCAAGTACTTCATCAACTTTTCACTGATGGGTCGTGGCCCCTAAAGATTGTTTGCACCAAAGGATTTGAACCTTGAACCTAGAGGGAGCATACCACTAAGATCAAGGCCCTTACCACTTGAGTCAACCCCTAGGGGCTACCTATACAAATATTTTTTCATAAGATACTACAAAACAAAGAATAATAAAAGAAAAGAAAAGAAGTCAAATGCCTCAAATCAAAGCCATTTTGAGATTTGTAAATTGAAGTGATATCAAGAAAAGGGTCCAGCACATACGGAAAAGTTTCTATCCATTGCTAACACATTTTCAAAAAGAATGTGATAGCAAAGCCACACAGACGGGGCACAAGTCCATATATGTGTGTTTTATTTGCACATTATATCAATAGCATTAATTTAAATCCTATTGCGTGTAAATAACAAATAAAAAGTAAAAAGGATAAATATATATATATATATATATACACCATAGTTTTCTTTGAATGAAGGCATGCTACCCTTTTGATACACTAGTGAAGCTGGTGAAGGTGGAAACTTGAACAGTTTCTGAACATGGCACGCACATATGTAATGGTCACAAGTTTCTGACACATCAATTGTTACTTGTCAACAAGGAGTGTAATACCCCGGATTAAAGATATTTTTTGGGGGGTGGTGATTCGGATTCTACATTGGCTGGGAGGAAAAGTTCTTGCCCCTTGTAATGATTCCAGGAGACTGCAATTTTAGCGTTGATTATTTCTTTAGTATAGGCTCAGTTTACTTGGATCGTCACAAATAGTATCGAAGTTAGGATATTTAAAGCGAGGGACTGTAAGACCCACTTCAGTATATGAGGGTGGTAAATGGGATCGCATAGTGCCCGCGCAGGAGAAGTTCTTGCCTTTTGTAATGATTTCGAGGAGTTCCAATTATGATATTGGCTAATTTTTTTAGAGCCTAGACTTAGATATCTGCTTCATGGAATACGTCCAAATCGCCACCATATTATGTGGATAAAGTTTTGAGTAAAACAAAATCCTTTCAAGAAATACCTTAAATTTGGCTTGTTTGAGTATAGGGGCATCGCCTGTGGCTCTGAGATGAACAACGACTGCAGAAAATTGAAAACCCCACAAACAAAAAAAGAGAGCCTTTAACAAAGCTCAAAACTAAAAACTATCAAAGCTTGAACAATCACAACCCTAACTAAGAAGCAATTACCAACGTTTTTTTCATGGAGGGCTAGGCTGCTCACCTTTCCGCGCAAAACTTGGAGACTGGGACTCAGCGGCCATCGTTAATTTCTGAAACAAATAAACACCAAATTTGGGGTCGGAGATAACTGCAGTATGCATTTACTGATGCTTCCACAGTTTCTGGGCTATTTACGGTTTTTATTTGGGCCGTACCGAGCCATGGTAGGATTCCTCGCTCCTTGTTTTTAGGGCAACGCTATCTTTGATGAAGTAGGACCAAATGGGGCTTCCACAAAATAAGATTCAGGTTACATTTGAAAGTAAGTTGGGCTTTTCATGTAGGTCTTTTCTCTCTTTCTTATCGGTTGGTTCGGTAATGGTTCCACAGGAAAAGTCGTGCTCTTTCTTTTTTGTTTGCTTCCATTTTTTAGTTGCTGAAAAATGGCGAAGGCTTCGTAAAGGAGGGAAATATAAAATCATGAATTAATATACTCAGAAGCCACTATTTGGGTGCATCCATTGCACACATGATGTGGCATAGTAAAAATGACTAATTTGTCCCTGCATGTTACACCATATAGTATTACTCTAAAATCATATATGCAATCATAAAATAGATTTTAATAAAATAGTGATAGATTTGGAAAGTTTGTTATTTGATATTATTAAAAAGTTGGCTAGTTAAATTTATAAAAGTGAATTACCTTAACCTTTTCTGTGGCTAGAGTATAAAGAAGCATTTAGGGATTTGTTGATGATCCATGATTACAAAGTTGATCAAGCCTTTGAAACCGGACTCTTTCTTCCCTCTCGATTCCATCCTTATTAAAATTTGGCTAAACTTTATCCAGGCCACTACTAATGCTCTAAGTATTTTATTAAATGTGTTCTACACACTGACTTAAAAATATAATTTTTCTTATATAAATTCATAATTACTTGTGTCTGAAGTTTGTAAAATAACTTTCGCAACTTCATACACGCAGACAAGAATATACCTAGTTAACCTAAACGTCATAATCTTAACATAATTAAGTAGTTCACATAAGCTTTTAATAACAAAGCTTATCGATTTAAGAAATAAATAAAGTCATAAAATAGCACGTGAACGAGTTGAATTCGTGCCCACTCAAAGCACAATTAATGAATAGATTGCATACATAAAACTTAGTTCGATGAATAAAAATAAAATAAATAGAGTTTGAACATATATAATCGATTGCATGCAGCAATACACACGATTATGGTGATGCTCAATGATTAATACAACTATCATTGATTTGCATCAGGCATTGATAGCTGGGTGGGTTTGTGACAAGAACATATGCATGGGAATAGCCTTGTGGAATCATTACAGGAAGGGTACTTTAGTGTACTGATGATCATCAGGATGGGAAGATGGTGTCACTTTGACGACTTAAGGGGCACCGAGTCATGAAAGGAACATTACTTTAGAGACATGAAAGGTCCCCGTTCTTGTCAATGTCAAATTAACCACTACGAGGTACGTAGGTCCCTGTTTTTAATGGGCAAAATGTTTGTAGTTGGGCATAGTCTTTTTTGATGAGGTGGGATTGGTATTATTATCTCGCAACCTTTTCTACAATGAAAAGGAAAGCAATGGATATTGGAATTGTTCCGTAATTAAGGTGGAAATAATGGGCAAAATGTTTTCTTTATTTTTAAATATCTAGCATTCGTTTACTCTTTTTGTTTTTTCTGTTAAATAAAAATATTCTTTTTGAGAATGAATGAAATGAATAGGGGAGAAATCATGATAGGAAGTGTGCAAATTAATGTATCACCTCATATTGGATGTAAATTCATTCCTTTATTAATAATGATACACGTACGTACGACTATTTTTACAACCCATTATATAATAATATTTTAAAATAAAGGTATATAAAGAAATTGATTTTTTATAAATTGTGTTATAAAAATACTCTTAATTAAAAATATAGTTGTATAAAGAATGATTTAAAAGGTCGTTTATGTGTAATTTTACTTCCTTTTATATATAATTAACTATTCAGTAATTTTGTCCAAAAACACAGAGAAAGTCAAGAAAATTGAAGTAAATTGATCAGTGTTGATGTTTTATATTTTCATACTAAAAGATATATAGATAAAAAAGAAATTATTTTTACAAATTTCAATTAAACAAATTCTTTATAAGTCTTTGTAAAAAAATAGATTTAATTTTAACAAAAATTATTATTTTTTAATGAAATCTACTATTTTACAACAGATCGGTTCAGAATAGATCTTTAAAAAATTCTATTTACAGTCCTCACTTGGAGACTGTATGTATAGATCCTTTATTAAAAAAAGACATTATTTTAAGATGAATATTTTAAATAATTTTAAAAAAATTTTAAATATAAAATTATCTATATTTACGTTGCAATCCCCATCTATATCTTTACCGAGCAATACTCTTCGAGAAAATAGAATAGTCCATAAAGTTGACATGGATAGGAAAGTCAGGAATCCCACTAATCACGTGAGAACGAAATTATCGTTTGAAAGCAAAATGTGAATTATATCAACTTTTTAAACTCATAAAGTGAAATTCCGTTGTCGTCAATTATTATAAAATTATTGCCATTATCAATAATAAAAAAAAAATGCTGGAAATTAATGAGATATAATATCTTTAAACTTCATGTGATTGATTCTTTGTGATAATGGTGGGGGCCACGGCCTGTTTTGTAAATTCGTATTTATCTTATGTCGCACTGAAATTAATTAAGAAAATATATAAATTCTTCCAGGTTTTCTTAACCTAATTAATCATGTGCTCATTGCAATTATTTATATATATATTTCCGTCGTTTTATTCTCTAATTATTTTATTTTAATGTTAGGTTGGCACGGAGATAACATAAAAAACAAATTCAATAATTATGGGATATTCCTCCGGCTTGATTTTTTAAATTAATAAATTAGGAATATAATCTGTATTTGTCATTATCAAAGCAATTAATTACACAAGGGGCTGAAACGTGACAGCTAACGAGTTATTGATTTAATTAATTAATCAACGTGTTGTTATTTTAATTTATTTTCCCTGCTCTACAACAGTAAGTGCCGTGCATTTTTCTACACGTGGACAAGGACCGGAGACGAGAGTACGTCATCTACGGGGACTATTCGGATCTACCCCCGAGAAAGGAAGCACGTGTTTCCCGCAAAACAACCACCAACTCAATCAGCTCTTGTCACGTGATTACTGTTCCAAATCCGAGACAGACAACGCATGTGGTTCAATTCATGAGGTAACACACCATGTTCTATGTACGAGAAACAATGCAAATGAAACGATCGATCTCTAACTGGAATTTTGTTCGGGATTTGTTTCCTGAATGGTGGCTATGGTACTTGGCTGTTTCTGACAAAGATTTGACTATAATATGGACATAGACCTTCTCCAAACATAATAATTTTTTACTAATCAAGCATTCAGTCACCAGCATGACACCAAGCTTCTCTCCCTAATGCAAAAAATAAGCACTTGGTCGAAATTGGAAGAGTAGAAGAAATCATAGTTCACAAATTTTAAAAACAATCAATCAGATTGTTCTAATACAATGATAAAAGTAAAACTCTACCATGATAAAAGAGAGTTCGAGAAAAGAGAAGAAAAAGAGAAAAAATAAATCTCATTTTTTTTTTAATTTTGTGTAAAGACTATTGTATATTACATAATGTTTCCTTTCCCCACAGTCTGGGAGTGATATGGGTTGTTGTCTCACAGACAAGTCGAGATGGACACTTTTGTTTATACAGAGTCTCGCATCTCAAAAGGGCTGTGTCTTTGGAGAGTTTTTTAAAGTTTTTAGACAGTGTTCGACACAATGAAAGTTGTGTGTGGGGGAGCTTATAACAGATGAATAGTTGACTTGTAATCAGGGTTGATACCCGAACTTATTGATCACAGCTGTAATTTTCTTCATTCATTCATGAATTGAAGTCTATTTAAAAAAAAACGACCATTATTTGATAAGCAATGGCTGGTAGTTGGGTCTAATTTTGGAGCCAGCGGCAGATGATCTCTAGTTTATGTGTGCAGAAGACGCGTATGTACGTGGTCATACACTGTTGGAAAAAGCTATTCTTATCGATAATAGTTCTTTTTTATTTATTTTTTACTTTATGATTAAGAATATATTTTTGTAACGATGTTGTAAATTTTTTTTAATGCATGAAAAAAAGTAAAATAAAAAAAAAGGATTACACATTTTGGGACCCATTGTCAGTAAACGTAGCACTGCCCTACATTGTTAGACTCGAATTATATTTACTATATTTTATATTATAATATAGGACGATGTTAGATTACACATTAGTGGCTTTGTAGATGAGAATTAATGTACGTTTGGGATTTCCCTAATAATAGGTTTCGAGCATTTCTCTTTATTATTTTTTGTATTTTGTATTTTTATTTAATAATTAAGTAAGTATTTTTTATTAATATTATAATTTTCTTTTAAAAAATTAAAAATATAAACAAAATGAATAAAAATACAACAGTTTGCATTATCGGAAGAATCCCTCTCGACGTGGCTGTAGTGACACCCTTTTGTAGATAAAAAAAATGTCAGCGACCACCCATGCACGCGACAAGTTTTGAGTGTTGAATATATTTCGAAAAGAACTCAAGCAATTATGAAAACCGGTCCCTTCAACATCAATTTTTGTCACCTTGTCATCATTATGGATCCACCCCAATTATATATATATATATATATATATTAAGTAGAATAAAATAAATTATATCTTGCGTATACATATATACCTATATTATATGTTATTTATTTTATATATATACATATGTACGCGTGTTAAGAAATCTTTAGTAGAATTCAAATCAAAATTTAAATTATAGACCCCATTAATGTGCATATTGCATACCAAAATAGGACGGCAGGACAATCTGAAAGTAACATAATTCCAGCTTGCAGAATTGCTGGACTTGGCTGGCATATATATATATATATTTTGTGTAGATTTTGGCTGGCAGAGGTTGTGTAGATTTTTTGTATATATATGTTTGGAATGCACAGCGATTTATTTTGGACACCCAAGATTCACATGCCCAGTTCAGAACTACTTTAAGGAGATTATGACAGATTAATTACATAGTTTACAAGCCCAATAGATGCAATTTTGAGAGCAGTACCCCAATTCGGATTAGATATATATGCATGCCACCCGGCACTCGCTACGTACTAGATAATTAGCTTGGAGTACTAAAGTTTCGTACGTGTCTTAGATCCAATCCAATTCGGACTCAGTCAGAGGAGCCATAGGCTGAAAATCCGAGCCTTGCATCTTTTCTTCTTCAGGAACCAAAAGGGTAGTAGTAGTACTCTGATGATTGCATGTTGGTGATGGCTGGTCTTTGTCACCGGTGTTAGTAATAATAGTGTCACCCTCGTTATTTTCGAAACAAGGAAGCTGCGAGAAATCCATGTCGAGAAAATCTGAAAGGAAATTTTCATCCATCTCAAAGTCCTCCAGGAAGTTTGACGAATTATTTTCCTCCAATTTGAATTTTGAAAAATCAGCTGAGTCGACATGATCACCTAAAGTGCTGCTGGGTTCAATCACATCATGAGGCTTAATGTCAAGTTGATGATCATGATCGTCCGATTGATCTTGTGGTCCAGAGGTGAGGACAACTTTGGTACACCTTGTTGCCTTGGTACGTATGACACCTGAGCCCATAATTGCTTTAGGTGGAGCAGCTGAGCCGGCTAATTCCTTAGCGGGAATTAGGTTTCCTTGTGCTTGATTTGATGGTCTCCGTTTGAAGGTGGGGTTCGAGTGACCTTGGACTTTCTTTCCAATGTTGGTGTTCCAGTAGTTTTTGATTTCATTGTCTGTTCGGCCTGGAAGCCGCCCAGCTATCAAAGACCATCTACAATATACATCAGCCACACATACATTTTCAGGATGGATGTTTCTGCCTACATGCTGTTTAAGATATGATCGCTTTTGCATTACTTAATTTGAAACATTATGTTTAAGGGGAGACTGTTTTTGGGTTTTTTTTTTTGTTTTGGGGGGGGGGGGGGGGTTAAAGCAAGTTCACTTAAATACACAACTTTTGTGTTTTGTACTGACGTTTGCCAATCTAACTGGTTAATTAATACGAGTTATTTCATCAAACCTGTTCCCTAAGAGTTTGTGAAGCCTGATAATGAGCTCCTCTTCGTCATTGGATATGTTGCCTCTCTTAATATCAGGTCTCAGATAATTCAACCACCTTAGCCTGCAACTCTTCCCACATCTCTTAAGCCCTGCATAACTCACCAATTTTTAATTTTTTTTTTCTCTCACTTGTTGTACCCAATACAAAGAAAAAAAAAAAAAATCCTATATTTTTTTTTATAATTGGAAAGAACAAAAAGAAATTTTCGTTCGCAGGAGTAGTACTATCTAACCTGCTCTTTTGGGAACGCTTCTCCATTTTCCTTCGCCATGAATTCTGACGTATTCTTTGAGTATTTTGTCTTCCATAGCCGTCCATGCTCCTCTGTTCAAGCCCTCCTTTGAACAACAAGGATTCCTTCCCATATTCTGAGTCAATCTTCAACCCCCCAGGCCTCTCTCTCTCAGTGTCCAGTACTGGTTAATTTACTCTGGACATGAGAGAGAATACTGCGAGGCCCTCTAAGCTTGGAGATGAGGGATAGTAGATCGATGTTTTAATTTATAGTCCCCTAGAATGGTAGAGGCCAAGACCTTTAGAGGCTCCCACTGATATCGTCACCATGTCCCATCTTCAGAGTTTAGAAAAAATAAATAATAAAACGATAAAAAAAAACCCCAAAATTCTAGTATGTAATAGGCTGCATGTGAATCAGGGGACCATCACTTTGTCCACCACATTGATAATTTACCTATTGTATTCGTGGGTGGTGATGGGATTCCTCCGAGCGTAAGGAATATATAATGAGTAGCTAGCTTTATATGTGAAAGCTAATAAAAACTCTCCATAAATAATTAATACATGATTTTGCACCTGCCCTTCTACCTCAGGCAAATACCCTCATGGCTGCTTTCTCCATCTCAAGCTAACTTTCTCACACGCTCTTGAAAGTTTGTTGAACTCTCCACAGCCACACGCGAATCAGATGGCTATGGTAGCTCCAAAAATATGTACGGATTATTATCTTTATGGCATTATGTTTTATGACTTTAAGTTACGAGATTGTCCACGAAGACTTGCATGCTGATAGGGATATATATATATTTATATATATAAACCTTCATAGTCATTTCTTGGCCTCTTTATATATAAATATATATATTTATTTATTTATATATTTGAAGATAATAATGATAATAATAATAATAATAATATATAAAATGTCCTAATAAATACACGCACCTGCCCTTCTACATATGTAATTAATAAGAGTTGTACTGATCATGCATGCTCCTCCTTTATCTCATGGCGGCTAATTTCTCTCAAGCTAACCTTCTCACATGCTCTTGAAAGTTTGTTGGAATATGAAGAGACATCATGAAGCTATGCTCCAAAATAAAATAAAAAAATGAACGGACTGTATATGATAGTTTATGGCACATGCACTCATATACTGTTTCAGCACGTACTAGAAGTCACTAGAATGTCCAACACAATAGCTTGTATTATGTACATTATTTCGTCACATGGTGGCAGCCGTACTACTAACTTTGAATCATTGGACTGTTTTGAATATTCGATCTGATATTTGAGAAGATTCTCTGCTTGCATGCCTGTGTATATTATCTTCGTCTTCTTGCCAATTATCCTCGTCTTGACCGTTAATAATATTATTATTGCATCGATCGCAAAACATATATATAGGATAACACGGGCTTAAAACCTCATGCTCGAATATATACTACGTCTTTACATTTCATCAACGAAAGATACATTCTTGTCGCTACGTCCTACCTTATTAATTTGTGTTCCTTTTTGCATTGTATACGAACTTGTCTTTTCCCTTTTGTTACATAAACTGGAAAATGATAGTAACATCGAGCAAGTGTATCTATTATCTCTACCCTTTTTTTTTTTTACATTTTTTTTATTTTATAGAATTTATGTTTATTTATTTTTTGATATTTAAAATAAAAACATGAAAATGCTTTTTAAAAAAAAAAATTGCGCTGTTCATGCTTTTATGAGTTTGATCGGTACCTACTCTCGGACCTTTGGTGCTAGATCAGTCAATATAATCGAATAATGAGGGGCTCTTTCTCTGCCACGCAATAGCTAGAGTCTAGAATAGATGGCTAACCCGTTTGTGGAGGCTGCTGCTACCGTTCAACGATAAAAATACAAAAGTAATAACCCAAAAAAAAAAAATAATAATAATAAAAAGGAAAAACACATGATATTTGTGTAGAAATTAGTATCAATTATCGTTTTCAACTTGCGGTGAAATGATGGCCTCCACATGCATTCGGGGCCGGGGGTCTTTTAGTTGACCAATGGCATAACATTAATTGGTAGTAAAGTACTGGACTGAGTAGTCAAGGACTCAATCCAATTTACCACTCGAAACTTTAAAATGCAAAACTAAAAACAAATGGCAACTTAGCAACATGCACGTCGTTTCATGGTTTCGAGATCGATCAAATTTCTTAAAAGCATTTCGGTATATGAATAAATAGTAATAAAATAAAATGAACTAAAATATTTTATTGTGTTTTTCAAAAAGAAAGAAAAAAATTAAATAAAAATAATTTAAATTTAAAAAGTCGTTTGAATATAATTTTTATTTTAAAATTTAAAAAATAATATTATTTTTATGTTTTATTTGAGGGTTTAAAAAATTATAATAATTAGATATAAAAATTTAAAATTAAATAATATTTTAGATATAAATAATATTTAAAAATAAAATATCTGAAAATTCTTAAAAACAAAAACTTAAAGTTAAAACCCACATTGTTGGGCGCGCTTAAGAAAACGACTTTTAACTGCGGGTAGTAAGAAAAAAATGCAATTCAATTATATATATATATATAGCGCGCGTGCGTATATTTATACACAGACAACGCGAATCTGACAATTATTGCGTTGGTAAAGAATACAATACGATATTGTCGGCAGGTATAGCGATAGCTTTTAAAGCGAAACCATATACCAACAAGTATTGCAATTTGATAAATAGACTTAAATTAACGTAATAAATTAAGGCTCCAATATACATTTTTCAATATTTGGAGATCAAGTTGTTTGATTTTGTACCACATATACATATAATAAACCTAAATGTGATATTCAATCTGTCAATACATTATATAAATAATACTGAGGTCTCGTTTGGTTACACAGTTTATATGAGATTAAATGAAATAGTATGTTGAAAATTAAATAAAATATTATTATAATATTTTTTTAATATTAATTTTATTTTAAAATTTGAAAAAGTTGAATACATTTTATGTAGAAATTTGATAAATTTATAATAATTATATAAGATGAGATAGTTTGATTTTGTATAACCAAACCACAAAATCAAACCAACCTCGAGTCTTCGAATATGCAGTTTAATTAAGAAAATTGAAAATATTCAAGAATTGTTTTTAAAAAAAAATTAAGAAGTGCTTTTTTATTGGGTTTTTATTGAATATTTTTTTCTAGACATATCTTATACGCATTGCCATACTGGGGAATATTGTAAAAGTAGGTAGATAAATTTATAAAGTCATTTGAATATAATTTTTGTTTTTGTATTATTTTTTTATTAAAATTTATGTAAATGATTTGGTGAAAAATTAAAAAGTAAAATAGATTATTTTTATATATAAATATTTGGAATGAAGTTTAATTTTTTGAAATGATAAATGATAATTAATTAATCTGTTAGATGGAAAAAATGGAATCAAAGGTTTAACTTTTTTATTTTTAAAAAAAATCGTGTGTTAGGTCACAGATATAAACTGAGGAGAGTTGTTGGCATCATAGGTAGGCAATAAATCACCTTGAGATGAATTTACAAACACTTCCCGTGAAGACTATATAATAATAATAATATGTGATCGGGCGGAGGTGGATTAACGGTAAAAGCCTTCTAATAATTGAATTTGAGGGCACTTATAACATTCTAAACAGCACGTCAATGGATGCATGAATCATGACCTTGACATGATAAATCTCTTGTAATACACGAATTGTGATATAATGCCTTTGTCAAAGCGACATCTTGAAGATCTTGTCATTTTTAAACACGAGAAGATTGATCATCAATTGGATGAATTTGTGCCATTTGGCGGACTAGCTAGCTACTTTATTAATAAACTTAAATAGATTTGAAATCACATTATCAATCAACAATATTTAAAGCATATTCCCTGGAATCCCCATCTTCTTAGATAACGCATTAATTACAAATATATATTTTGTATATCTGTATATATGCAAGATCTATAAATATTAAGGTCTCGTTTGGGTTCTTGAACGAGCTGATCAATTTATCTTATTTGGGTTTTATTTTAAATCTATCCCAACATCTAAATACATAACTCCCAAATTACTAAATATTACTCAACTCAAAATCTTTTTACATATAAAACTTACAATTCTTTTCAAATCAACACTTATTTACACGTGAGACTCACAACACTTTTTAACTTCCTATAAATACATCTAAGTCTATCTTAACATTTAAACATATCTAAACTTATCTTAGGTAGACTCCATAAAATTATTTATACTATTTTAACTCATTACTATTCATAAAAAATTCAATTCATTTTAACTCAATTCAACATCCAAACGGAAATATTACTTGAAGTAGTGATTAAAGCTACATTTGATCTCTCTCTCTCTCTCTCTCTGTGCATACCTGATCCATCTAATTAATTTCCTTCTCCAATATTGTAAGTCTACTGATCATCAGATATTTAAATTGGATTTTGCAACAAAACTAGATCTCCTTTTGCTATTTGAAGACAAGATCATATGTCCTAATTAATTGTACTTATTTTCTTTTTTAAGATATATATATATATATATATTGACAAAACTAGATCTCCTTTTTCTATTTGAAGACTATTTGAAGACAAGATCATAAGTCCTAATTAATTGTTCTTTTTTCTTCTTTAAGATATATATATATATATATATATATATTGATTGATTGAGAACTCGTTTTAGGTATATATAGAAGATAATCAAGTACTTGCAAAATCCTCTACGCCATCCTACTTACTAGCTACCTACCTTTTGCCAACCAAAAGACTTTTATTTATTTTTCCAGCTGGAAACTCACTGATAAACAAGCTTGAAGCTAATTTTAAAGAGATAATTAGGTAGAACTTAGAAATTAGGCCTCAAGTCAAAAGTACTTCAACACAACGGCGCCACACCTAATCCCCTGCCGGCCGGGCCCACAATTGCTAATTATGTTTGAACTTCCCAAAGAATGATACCCTAATTCCCTCCCCAATCGAATGTATTAATTGAAAAGATCATATTATATAGTTGTAAACTATTACACCATATATATCTATATCTAGAAACTGATAATTAAGCTCTTAACAAATTGGTTAAGTACACAAGACTGAGTACGTACGTAGCTTAAACACTCGACTTCACGATATATAAATCATTTTCATTAATAATATCATTAATTAATTAATTATTATTATTATTATTTTTTAGTATCATTAGATTGTTGGACTATATTTCCAAATAACTTAAAACAGCACGCTAGGAGATCCACTCTATTAATTACAAAAAAAATGTGTAAAATTTACCTATTTAAAATTTGTACAAATTATTTGTTTTCGTAATTTAATAACTTCGCACGTACAGTATTATGACCAGCATGCATGCATTATTACTGTATTATAACTTAATAACTTCGCGCATCAAGTTTAGCTAGCTAGCTGGAAGCTGCAATGTTACTGTACTTATGTAAGGACATGATGATCAGTAGTACTTGATACAGATCACCATTATATATAATTGCAATTAAGCATGCACGAGTGGTATAACTCTACTCAACCACGTAAGTGCAAGTGCGCATGCAAATCTTGACACACGCAGATGCTAGCTCACCATATTTATATATGCAGCGTTGTCATGATATATATATATATATATATATACAAGTAGTACTCAAAGCAATTGCCGTGTACGCATATAAAGTTTTTTGAGTGTATATATATATATATATATATATATATTTATGTATAAGATCATTTTCTTAGAATATATATATAGGGTGACTTGTATATATGGCATGGAGTACTCCACGTATAATATGTACATAATTGGCAGAAATATCTGATCTTGTTTAATTAAATAATTTATAATTTCAATAGTACTGTTACGAAGTTTGGAATAATAATAATTATCTTAATTATTCATGCCTTTATAATTCACTCAACATCCATAGCCTCTTAAGTAGAATAAATTAATTAATTTAGAAACGAAAAAGATAATGAACTCTATATATATATATATATACATGATCTTCTCCGGCAAGCTAAGTTAATTAAGATTCATGCAATAAGGGTCATATCAATGTGACAGATCATTCATATAGTCGGTTTCAATATTAATCTCTACGTACCCACCCGCATGTTTAAACGACGATCTCTCGCTTTAGTACGCGTCCTTCTCCGCCCCTCCCGATTCGTGAAAGTAGTGGACTCTTTTGATAAGCGCGGCCTAATTATTTTCTGATCTTGAGTTCAATTTAATTTTAAGTTGAATCTAACATTTAAATATCTAACTCTCAAGTTACTAAACTCAGCTCAATTCAAAATTTATTTACACGTAAGACCTACAACCTTTTTAACTCAAAACCTATTTACACGTAGGACCCATAACTTAACTTTTTCAACTTCTCATAAATACATTTAAACTCATTTTAATATCTAAATACATCTAAACTCATCTTAGATGAGTCTCACAAAACTCATTCCACATTCTTAACTCATTACTATTAATAAAGAACTTAACTTACCTCAACTCAACTTAACAACCAAACAGAGCCTTAACATCAAACCATGATAGGAATTAATTTCCAACAATCCATTTATCTCGTTTGAAAAAAAGTAATTAGTAGTACTGCTTAACAACTAATTATTATAACTCTATTCAAATGACATTTTAACCATAATTTAATCATATTTATAAGTCAATTGTCCACGAATATTATAATGAATTAATGCAGTTGATCTACCCGCCGGCCCTCTATCATCTTATATATTGAGACCTTAGAATTAATATTTTTTTTCTAAAAAAACAACATTAAACAGTGAATGGGAATTGATCATTGACTCACATGATATGATCGATTTTAATTTGTTGTTAATCATTTTGGTCATGACTCGTGACTAGTTTCTCACATTCATATTTAATCCCACCGTATTCATTTTCATGGTAATTAATCTAATTTGCAAACAAAAATGGATGGTATATATAATAATATGTATGTACCTAGCACTCGAGCATATATATATATATATATATATATATGCTTTATATATAATATATATTGTGTTAATGTCGTGTTTCGTACGCCCTTAGGCTGGGTTGCTCAGCCGGTCTTGATCTTTGCTCGAGTCGGATCCTAAGGCAAGAGAGGGATAGTTCTGCGGTGGTCCAGGAAACCTTTGATACCAAAGTTAATATAGAATAGAGATCAAAGTGTTTTAAAGAAGAAGATAACAATGGAGTATAATTGATAACAGACATAAGTTCATCCCATTTACCTCGCAGTTGATCTAGGTGACCTTTATATTTGGTCTTTTAGGTCAAGTGGACCATGCCCTATGTTCTAGGACAGAAGGATGCTTCTCCCCAGAGTTTTCACCATCACGCTGCATTTAATGCGGCATAATTTTCTTGGTGTCAGTCATCTAATGTGGCTTGGGTCTTTGGTAGAGTTGCCTGATGCCATTTCTTTCCCTTTTTCCCGATCATGGTTTCTCACATCTTTCTGCAACGTCCCATCTCAATATTGATGATTATCCCCAACTAGCATGGAACCTACACTAGGCTTACCAAGGGGGGGCATTTCTAGGCTTGGGTCGGCATTCCCACAACTCACGGGGCCTGATGAAGTAATAGGTCTTGGGCGGTATTATATGCTTTAGGCCCAGACGAAAATATCCCCAAACATATCAAAACCAACAATTTATAAATTTGTCCGGGTTATGATATTAAATAATTCAGTTACATCATTAAAAAACTATTTATTATGATCATCTTTTATTTATATATTTGCCAATCATTTAATACTATATTAAAAAACAATAAAAGAATAATAACTAAAAGGTCGAAGAATATTGTTTTTTTTTTTTCATTCTATATATGGTCTTAATTTATGATCTACAGATTTTTTTTTTTCTTGAGGCAGTGGTACTACTATATTGTATATGCATGCCTTCTTGTGATCTTCATATATAATACTAAGGTATCGATCGAATGGTCTGTATTTCTTTCCCCAAATAATTATATCAATCCGATAATTTTTCTTGCCAACTTGCACATAATAGTTCCGATCGATAATTAATGAATAATTGATCGAAACGCTGGGTCGACAGACGTTGAAACGTCGTAAATGAATATAAAGACGAACGTTTACGGGGGACAGGACAGCCATATATAATTGAGGGCCCGAGGCCATGATGGACCTCAATAACACGTGATCGAAAGCGAATTAACGGTGCCATGATTCCATTGTATCTGAAAAAGAAAAAAAGAGAAGAGTTTCAGATCATTTGGACCCCCCTGCGACAGCGGCCGTACGCACGTAAGAGATCCAAAAGTGTCAAGTTGGGTTTGTGCCTTGTGGCCATCATACACTTACACATATGATATGATTTTCTCCTCGCAAATGATGACGTACGCATTTATTACATACATACATATATACATATATGATATATACATATATACATACATACATATATACACATATATATATATATATATATATCTTATCTGGCCTTAGATATTCTGTGGTCCTTATAAATTTCTATCTCTGCGATGAATCAATGCATGAATGGACGGATGAGGTTGCATGCGCTTGCCTGCCAAAGCTAAATTCATAGCAGAACCCTGCGGCCCTGCGCCTCGCACATGCATGCAGATAGATATTTATGATATGGGCCCATGAAAAATTGTCTTGGACTCTATTTTGTTGGTATTACACCAAGCATGCATGAGACACCAAAATCAACATGGTGTGGTACTTTTTATTAGTTTTGCAATTTTATGTTTTTTTTTTTTTTACAATGTATGTACATCATGTTGATTTTCTTTTTTGACATTTCAAACTTACGTGCCTGATCAATAAGGAGCCTACATAATGCTTTTTTGCTTGCACATTATATAAATATATTATATACACATTATATATATATATATATATATAATATATGGGTGGTGCTAGTGTGCTGCCTAGCATTGATCACTTGGCGTGCCCACTAGGTAGACAAACTTCTATTTTTATTTTATTTTTTTAATATTTTTTAAAAAATAAAAAAATACACCAATACACTAAAAGTCATTTTCTTAATTATTAAGTAATTTTAAAAAAAAATTAAATATATGAGTGGTCAAAATGAGGAGGCAAACTTAAAGGGCATACTAACATTTATATATATATATAGAGAATTTCTCATATATTAAACAACTAATATTGTTTTTTAGAGATTATAAATATATTATATGAGTCTTACAACTATTAATATTGTTTAGTCAAACGAATTAGAGAACACACACACATATATATAAGTCAACTTCAAGTTACAATTACCCTGCCCAAAAAATGAAAGAGAGATAAAAAACCGGAAATGTTACTAGGATTCGTACGCAGTGGTGAAACTAGTAATTTTTGTTGAGGGATAACTTTTCTACCGAGACATTTATATATGTAAAATAAAAAGAAATAAAAAAAATCATAAAAACATAATTAAATATAAAATTAAATCTTAATCATTTGCTATCTACAAGTAGAAGTAGAATTATAAAAACATACAATTTAATATATGTTTTATATTTTTGACTGAATAATATTTATTCATTAATATTTTGTAATAAACTATTTAAAATTGATTTTCGCTATTGAAAATATCAAGTGATTTTTTAGGATAATATCTTTCATTCTAATATATATGCTACTTTATCAAGTTTCATGTAAAATTTAAATACTTATGTGTCACACTCAGCATATAATGCTATAATTAGACTTGAAATAATTTTTTTCTTGTTTAATAAAGTCTAGAAGATAAAAATTTCCAACTATTTCTCATATAAATTATCAACCTACAGTTTTTTTTTTTGGTATTTTTGCTTTTATGTATTCTATATTAAAAAACCTAATATCGTATAACAAAAAACTAATATTAATAATTTTATTATTTCTTCTAAAATTAATTCTAATTTAATTTTGATGATGTCAAATCCTTGAAAATAGATAATATATTAAAATTATACAAAATTTTATCTAAGACTATAGGCAAAAATTAGAGAGAGACATTTTTATATATATTAAAATTGAAAAAATTTTTAAAGAGCATATGAAAATTATAAATTTTTAAAAAAATTTTTTTTTTTATAAATAGAATTATAACTAAAATTTAGAAGAGATATTTTAACTTTGAGGAATGTTATTCATAATTCCAATATAATACCACACACTTGACATATTTTAATATTATTTTTTATTTTTATTTTATTTTATTATTAATATACTATTTGATTTATTTTACTTATCATTCATACATCACATATTTATTATAAAAAAAATAAAAATAAATGCATGCAAGATTAATAAATAGAATTATTTTTAAATTTGGGGAGGGCAGGCCACCGTTCTTGCGTATATTAGAACGTACATCAATAATGCTAGTCGATGCATGGTGGGCTCAACGAGATAACCCTCCAGCTTGTTAGTGTCGGTACAAGCACGCTTGAAAGATCATCCCCGTGGAACACGGACATAGATTTTGTTTGTGGCCTCTATTTTTGGCGTTTTTGTTTTGTTTTTATGTTTTCTTGGAGGAAATGTGGGAGCAGCCAAGTTTCCAGAAGGCGCATGCATTCATGCAAAGCTCCAAAAAAGGTGGAATGCCCAGAATTACAATATGTTAGTAATTTTATTTATCACATTATCTCATTTTTATCTTATTATAACAATAAAGTGATATTAAACATCAATCTTTATATATATATATATATATATATATATATATTTTAAAATAACAATCATTTAAGAATAATACAAATACTATTCTTTATATAATAA
This sequence comes from Carya cathayensis, assembly GCA_011037825.1. Lineage (NCBI taxonomy): Eukaryota > Viridiplantae > Streptophyta > Magnoliopsida > Fagales > Juglandaceae > Carya > Carya cathayensis. The sequence continues at coordinate 1,094,156 of QGSO01000251.1, read as the reverse complement.
AATAAAAATAAAACGAAAAATATAGTGTATAATATTATTTTTATTTATAGTGTATAATATTATTTTTATTTATTTAATTGCATATTTGATTTGATTAGATTGAGAGCCAATCGGTGATGTCAAGCAAGCACCTGGCGGGTCAATGATAATTAAGACTTGTTTAGTTACACGGATAAAAAGAGATTAAATGATATTAAAGTGGAATAAAATATTATAAAAATATAATTTTTATTTTAAAATATTAAATTATTTATTATATTTTATATAAAAATTTTAAAAAATTATAATTATTAAATAGGATGATTTGCTAAGGAATCCAGAGCTAAGTGTGTAGGTAATGCCAACTGAAAAAGCACCCGATCATTTCTCATGTTGCCATCTTGATTGGACACCTTTTTTTGGATCCCCAGAGTGGTGCAGTACCCTTTTTCTTAACTTCAGACACAAAGTTCTAGGTTAATTGCAAAGTCCTAGTGTACTTTTTAATCAAAACTTTCTAAATTTTGAAACAGATTAATTGAAACTTCTTGCGTTTTCTAAAAGCATCTTCACCGGTTTAGTTGAATTGATTTTTAAAATTTAGTTAATATTATACTTTTTTATATTTACCTATTTTATTTAAATTTAATTTTTATATTAAATTAGTCATTCACTATCTATATAATAATAAAATATTATTAAATTAATAATTTTTTTATTTAATTTATTCGTATCACATTTTATATTCTAATTAAAAATAATAACTACCAATTTAATATTAATAATAACTATATTTAATTAAATTAATATTAAAATTCATACTTTCAAAAGTCATTTAATGTTAATAACTAAAAATTGAGATTAAACTCCTCTAAAATTCTATCTAAATTTCTTAATTACTAACCTAATATCTAGCAACATAATCAATCCAATGTAGTGAATCTAATGAAAAATTAGTATTTTAATATTTGGTGAATCAACTGTAGTACTCCATCTTTAGCCAACCATTATAACATAAATCTAAATTATTTTAGATATGCCCAATTCAATGTGGGATTTTTTGACATAGATTATGCAAATTTTGGCCAACCTTCTCATTTAGCCAAGCCAATGAGTAAGTGAAAAATACATCCGTCTTTTATTAAGGTGGAGTTTGAATGGTAAGATAAAATAAGATAATTTTAGATGAAAGTTAAAAGTTAAATAAAATATTATTAAAATATATTTATTTTTTTAATATTATTATGTTTTGATATTTGAAAAAATCAAATTATTTATTTTATTTTGTATAGAAAATTGAAAAAGTTATGATGATAAAATAAGATGAAATACTTTTATTATCCAAAGGGCTCTAGAATAAGTTTTTCTCCTATATTGTCTAGGTCACAACTTTGATGACAAAATGGTTTAAATTTGAAAGTCATTTAATGAGACACTTACTCGTTTGGATACATAGTTCAGATGAGATGAGATGAGATATTTTGACTAGTAGTGAAATTTTTGAGTTAAAATGAAATAAAATAGTTTGTAAAAAAATGTGTGTTTGGATAGTGAAATGAAATGAGATAGTTTTTTATTTTTGAGATTTGAAAAAAGTGTGAGTCCCACTATTTTAATTTCCAGCCGAATTGTGCATTGTTCATGTACTGTTCACTCACTGTTAATATTAGATTTTAAATTATTCATGCACTGTTTACTGTCAGTTTTTACTATTCATTATTGTTTATTTAAGTAAATATTTTTCAATTTAGAGATAAAATATAGTGTGTTTGAATTGAAAAAACATCTCATCCATACCGTCTATCCAATTTGGGCCTTATACAATACTGTTTATATATATATATATATATCACGCTCCTAGGCTTTAAAATAATGACCTTAAAAGTTTTGAGCCAATAACACATTAAAGAATAAAAGGCAAGCATTTATCCATATATAATAAACTAAATCAAGTTAAGTTATAAAACAGAATAATTTTTCAAATAATGATAGGTTTAGTATCTATTACTATCGATTTATTATTCATTTTATTTTTTATTTAATGGTTAAAGAAGTGACTATTAGTGAAATTATATATTTCTTTATTTATTTTTAATAATTAAACATTAAAAAATACTTAAAATAAAAAAATAAAAATTTTAAATACATTACAAAATAAAAAATAAGTAATAAAAAATAATAAACCTATCATTAAATATATTCCGGTAGTGCAGATCGAACATTAATATAAGAAATTAAATATCCCGACCGTCCTGTCACGTCTTTCAATAATCGAGTAGATTTATTTTATACATCTATCTATTATAATAAGCGCCTATGCGCTAACTATAGTAACGCACAGTAAAGCACAGTAATATTTGTCGTTTCGTTTCCGTAATTCTATTTTACACAGTAACATTGCACAGTAACATTCCGCTTTTTCGTCCACAGTAATGAATAGTAAGATATGAATAGTAACTACACAGTAATTATGCACAGTAAAAATAATAATTCGTCGAAAATTTCCGTCAACACATAGTAATTATGCACAGTAAATATAATAAAAAATTCTATAAATCGACGAATTTCCGTAACTACACAGTAATTATGCACAGTAAAAATAATAATTCGTCAAAATTTCCGTCAATACACAGTAATTATGCACAGTAAATATAATAAAAAATTCTATAAATCGACGAATTTCCGTGACTACACAGTAATTATGCACAGTAAAAATAATAATTCGTCGAAAATTTTCGTCAATACATAGTAATTATGCACAGTAAATATAATAAAAAATTCTATAAATCGACGAATTTCCGTAACTACACAGTAATTATGCACAGTAAAAATAATAATTCGTCAAAATTTCCGTCAATACACAGTAATTATGCACAGTAAATATAATAAAAAATTCTATAAATCGACACTACACAGTAATTATGCACAGTAAAAATAATAATTCGTCGAAAATTTCCGTCAATACACAGTAATTATGCACAGTAAATATAATAAAAAATTCTATAAATCGACGAATTTCCGTAACTACACAGTAATTATGCACAATAAAAATAATAATTCGTTAAAATTTCCGTCAATACACAGTAATTATGCACAATAAATATAATAAAAAATTCTATAAATCGACAAATTTCCGTGATTGCACAGTAAAGATAATAATAAATAATTTGAAATGCACAGTAAATATAATTATTTCTTCTTCTTTCTTTCTTTTTTCTTCCCCTGCGTTTTTCTTTTCTCTCCCGTTCTTCTTTCTTCTTTTCTCTCTCTCCCCGTGCTCTCCCCTTCTCTTTTCTTCCCCTCTCACCGTTTCAGATCTGTTTGTAAAAAATTTATTCAAGTTTCTTTTTTCCTTTCGTTTGATTTCTATTTTTCAGATCCACATAACAAATTTTTTTTCTATCTGTGTTCATATGTTTTTTTTTCTTTTTGATTCAAGTTTTTTTTTCTTTCAGACTTTCATCTTCACTTTCTAAAAAAATTGATTTTTTTGGGTGTTGAACATGTATTTTTGTTGTGTATTGACAGATCTATATCTATTCGTTTAGATCTATGTTCATGTTGAGGATCGAGAACAAGATCAACACGCAGGTGACCTTTGCTAAGCGGAGGAAAGCTGTACGAGTTTTGCTGCAATTCAAGGTATTCACCAGAACAACAAAACCACTTTTGCACCCTCTAAACCACAAAAGGCAAAGCAAAACCATCAAAACTGCTTCCTTCTATTTTTATTTTTCTATTTTCTAAGTCATCTTTCTTTTATTTTCATCTCCGAGTTGATTTTTTGAAAGAGAAAAAAAAATTGATTTTTTTTGGTGTTGAACATGTATTTTTGTTGTGTATTGACAGATCTATATCTATTCCTTTAGATCTATTAGTTTTCACTTTAAACGTAGAAGTGAATGCAACCCTCATCTGCGCAGAATATGATTTTAGCTACCAAATATAAAATTGAGCACACAGAATATGTACCAGAAGATAAATACACAATATGAATATTTTTAAGATATTATTTTATTATCTCGAAAAAAATTACAGAAATTTGAGGCTCTTCGCCTCATTCTTCAAACGATCTTGCTCCTCTAAAATTTGCGTGGCATCTCTGTCTAAAGGAGTAGGCAATCTAAAAGAAGAATTAAGCAAGGATTTTAATTTCCTATTCTCTCGCTTTATTGCTTCTATCTTCATTTCAGACTCCTGAAGAAGTCGCTGAAGGATAGAAATTTTCTCATTGAGTTTATCCAAATCATAAGGTTTGGATTGTAGTCGCTGAGAAAATGCATAAATAGCTGAAGAGTAATGGGTACCGAGATTTACAAGGTCGTAAATAGCTTCAACATCTGACTTATTAGCCAGATCATTATTGTATTGTACTATAGAACCTACAGCAGAAGCAGAAACAACTGGTGAAAATGGTGTAGAATACCTCACGTATTGGTTACGAGAAGATTGCTGGGCCATTGTAGAGTAAGAATGCAAAGAGAGATTGCAGAGTAAGAATGCAGACTAATTACAGAAAAGTAAAGAAGATGGGATGCGAATGAAGATGAGCTGAATATTTCTTTTATAGAGAAAATTATGACTAAGCATCTCTATCGCTTCACGGCATCTCTCGTGAAGCGTCTCTTTACAAGAGACAAGAAGATGTAGCATCATAGCTCTGCGGCGCCTGACAGCTACAGAAAACCTGAAAAAACTTGCGGTGCTTGTCTGATCTAAAAAGCTGGCCACCGTTTTTGTTGAAAAATAAGGTTAGCGGTTTAATATTGATGAATTCTTCACTAACTGTGTTATTTACAAGAACTCCAGAATCGCACAACCACGGTATATATGTTTCCTTCATATTTTGATTTATAACTTCTGATATAACAATTTCCTCATATGAATAGATCATTAAAATTGACAATACTACTTTTATTTGTTCCAGTTGTCGAGCCTATGTTGAGATAGATGATAATACAGGACGATTGACAGCTGTTTTATTTGGAGCAATTGCAGAAGATGCTGTTCTATTTGGAGCAATTGTAGAAAACGTCCCTTGGACGTTTTGCTTCTACTAGTGTATATATATATATATATAACTCTATTAAATCAGCATGAATAACAGTAATTTTATCTTTTATCTTTTCCCTGAATATGTCCCTCGTTTTGTCATCACGTGCCCATTTTGTTCCTGTGTCAGTCCTGCCTTTTCTTCTCTCGTTCTTGCCGACTGTGTAAACTCTATTTCTACTAGTTTTAACTTATCTCTCACGGCTTTCTACAGTCTATTTCTACTAGTTTTAACTTGTTTTATTGTCTTTTACATTTATGAAGCTTATCCCTTCCTCTTACCGACTGAAACTTCGTCAATCCTAATATTTTTCTTCGTCTTCTCATATTTTCTATTCCTCACTTTTTCACTTAAAATTCCCAGTACGTTAGGAATTGCTCTTCATCATTCTGAATCTCTGCATTTTGTGAGTATGCTTTTTCTCATTCGAAGATGTTCGAATTTATACACTATAATCAAATAGATTATATGCATATGCTTGATAGAAAATAAAACCAAAACAGAATCAGCAAGATGTTTGAATTTCGATAACTTCAGTAAGAAAAAATCATAATCATATATATGAAATCAAACCAAATCTAAACACAATCTGTAATACATGCGTAGATCTTAAAAAAAAAATCTGTAATACATCTGCTTTTCTTTAATTTCTTGAATGATCTTTTCACTTTAATGGGTTTAGAGTGCCTGTGTCTTTGATGCTCTCCTAGGATAAATGCCTTGAAACAAAAATCACAGAAATTTAAAGCAGGAGAGGGGCTTCCCCAAATTAACTTAACTTGTCATCAAATTCAATGTGTTTTACTTTTACCCTCAAAGTTATTTGATTTGCTTCTTTTGAAAAAAGAATGTGAATCAAGTTCAGCTTACTATTCATGTTTCGTGTGACCAACATGAAGGTATAACTACTTGTTACTTTGAAATCGAATATAGGATAAAGAAAGTTGTGTTACTATCAATCCATACATTGAAATGTGACAAAAATGATGGATTTTTTTTTTTCTGATTTTGTTTTTAGCACAATGTATGCACTATGATTTTCTGAACTAATTTTGTTATATAACTCCTTTACTTTCTTCTTGTTTGAAAAAAAATAAAAAAATAAAAATCCACATGTGTTACCGTTCTGCAATTTGGCATTCTTGCTTGTTATCGTATACGTGGGGAAAGAAAACTTATGAGCACAATTATTTATTTGCAGTGGGACTATCAACTGATCATTGTTATCGTGGAATGGGGTTCTCAAATCTATAGCAAGCACTTTAATTGGAGTGAGCCCAGAATTTGAAATTGCATTATATATATACCCTATTTTTCTATATGGGTGGAGAGAACAATCCCATTCAGTTGGGTCCGTATCTCGTTAATATCAAGTGCTATCATCTTGGAGACAGAATTGGTTCTACATTTCCTATTGCAGAGTGTTGAATATCAGCTAGAAGTATCCAGTTACTTCCCTGCATAGCCATGAGTTATACGTGTGAGAATATATATATATATATATAAATCAATAAAAAGTTTGGTAGAGTGTGAGAAAAACTTGCAATGATGGTCATAAACGTTTATGACTATCTTCTATATTTCCACCCCCCCTTCTAGATAGGTATCTATCTTATACATCCGGTACTGTACTTAAGTTGCGCGTTTTGTTCTTTTTAATAAATAATCTATGGAAAGAACCATTATTTTCCAGGATTTACGTAGTTTATCTAATGAAAGCTTGTTCTTTTTTCCACCTTTTGATAAGTTTTTGATATGATGAAAGCTTAAGGAACTACACACGCCATTGATATATCATTTACTGTGTTGGGCTTATTGACAAACCATGATACTGCATTTTCTACTTTCTAATATCAACCATTATTTTTTATTCTCAGCACTACAAATTGGCATGGATTCATGCTGATTTGTCATTCTATTTTCTTGCCCTTATATTTGGTACTTAACATCTAGGGAATTTGGTTTTTGGGATCCTTCAGGATGCCCAAATGCAACTAACTTGGATTCTGTCTTATCTTTTTCCTTTTTACTAATTTAAATTAACCCGAATCAAATAAGAAAGTCCTAGGGCAGTTTTCCCTTTAGACAGAATTGTCACGTTGCTTGTAAATTATGATTTTTTTACTTCATATAGGTGATTTCTTTTCCATGTTATTTTATATTTATGAAATTTTCCAACAAGTATTTCTCAATTATAGTCAATCAATTGGTTTAGACAAAGTCATGGAAGTGTGTTTTATGTTGATGTGAAAATTCATGTAATGGGATTTTGTGATCCTGTTTAATGTTTTTTTTTTTTTTAATTTTGTAAGGAGAATTTCTAATTGCCAGAAATATTTTTTTACAACTGTGACACTATTTTCAGCTATTTTTAATAATCGCCAAAAAAGGTAACGTAACGACGACTTTATGGGCCATTTCCGGTGTCACATGCATAATTGCCGGCCGAAATAGCCTTATGATGATCATAAGACAAGCTGGCCTAGTCAACTTAATCTGTATGCATGGATCTCCTAGGTAGCTAGCTGCACTTTATAAATTAGTTTATTACGTTAATTAATGTGAAAACATGTCAAAACGTTACTGAGCTTTAAGCTAGAGAACAAAAATTATTAGCAATCGTGCAATTAAAAGTGCTGAGCCGGCGGCCGAATTAACAACTAAAATAATTCGGGAAATTATAATATTGATACTGGAAATGATCCCTTCAAGTACCGCGCGCGTACACTTTGTTCGGTACCTGCTTGTCATGATCGATCCAACCCATGTCGAGTACATTTATGTTAAGTGTAAAACACATAGTTATCATGTATGTGTACATACATAAAGTAAGTCTACAAATTAATGTAATTTTATTGAATCTATTAAATTTATTTTATAATAAATAATTTTACAATCTAATGTACCATATCAAACCACATTAATTTGTAGGTTTACTTTTGTACAATCCATTTATATATGTCTAAAGTATTTTCATATTTATATATATACTTAACATAATTTTAAGAAAGTCTAATTATTACAAGAAAAACGTGCATTTGTGACTAATTATTTACGACAACAATGATTAGTTACGATGAAAATAGACTCATTTTGACAGGAAATAACTAGTCATAAATAAACAATTTTCTTATTGTTATATACATGTTATAAACATTTGTATGACCAATTTTTAGCCACTAATTAAAATCATTGAGCCATTAATTTAGACCTATCTTTAGCCATCAATGTTGACTTAAGGTAAACCTACCCCCTTTGTACACCTATAAATATGGGTATCATTCCATTGTATATGCATCAAATTTTGCATTGAAGAACAACTCTATCTCTTGCAATATCTCTCTCTCTTTTGCTCTCTATCTTTTCATTAGTTTCATAACACGTTATCAGCACGAAGGTTCTGACGATTTTGAAATTAGTAGTCTTCTACTTCAAAAAATGTCAAATCTTACCGAATTGAAATTCGTTACTCTTGACATTTCTGGAAAAAATTATTTATCTTGGATACTTGATGCTGAGATCCATCTGGAAGCGATGAACCTGGGAGATACAATTAAAGAAGGAAATCAAGGGTCCCGGCAGGACCGTGCTAAGGCAATGATTTTCCTTCGGCACCATCTTCATGAAGAATTAAAAACTGAGTATCTCACGGTGAAAGATCCCCTTATTTTGTGGAATGATTTAAGGGAGAGATATGAGCACCAGAAAAATGTAATCCTCCCAAAAGCTCGTCATGATTGGATACACCTGAGGTTGCAAGATTTCAAGAGTGTTAATGAGTATAACTCTACACTCTTTAAAATTAGCTTACTATTGAAATTATGTGGTGAAAAAGTCACTGATGATGACTTATTAGAGAAGACATATACTACTTTTCATGCATCGAATGTGCTCCTGCAGCAGCAGTATTGAGAGCGAAAGTTCAAAAAATATTCTGAACTTATATCTTGTTTTCTAGTAGCTGAGCAAAATAATGAGCTTTTGTTAAGAAATCATCAGTCACGTCCTACTGGTTCTATATCATTCCCTAAAGTGAATGGTACTAGATTTACACCATTCCCAGAAGCAAATGGTGCATCTTTTCAAAGAAACCGAGGGCGTGGACGTGGTAGAAAAAATTATAGAAGTGGAGGTCCTAGAAGCGACCACACTAAAAGGGATAATAGTAGATATACACCGTACCACCAGAAATGGTTCAACTCAGAGAAGGGTAAAGGTCCTCAAAACAAATTTTTGAAGAAATATGAAGATGGATGCCATAGATGTGGTATGACTGGACATTGGTCTCGTACCTGTCGTACAGCTAAGCACTTGGTTGACCTATTCCAAACTTCTATAAAAGAAAAAACAAAAAAGTTTGAAACAAATTTTGCTGAACCATCAAATACTTTAGCTTCTATAAAAGGAGAAGATATTACAAGCCTTGATGTTTCTGATTTTTTTGAAAATTCTAGTGGTAGAATTGATCATTTGATTGGTGACGGAAGTGTTTCTTTTTAATTAATGTATTTTCTTTATCTTATTGTAATTTTTTTTTATTTTGCAATGTTTTGTAGTAATGAAAGTTTTATATATTTTGTAGAATCATGAGTCTTACTGATGAACTTTTTATCTCTGAGATGAATAATAGAGATGTATGTCTGGCTGACAGTGCTACAACTCACACAATTCTTAAGGATAAAAAATATTTTCAAAATTTAACATTGAGTAAAGCCTACGTTCATACCATATCTGATTCATCGAATCTAATTGAAGGCTCCGGAAGAGCTTATATTGTGTTGCCTAATGGCACCAAATTTTGTATTGATGATACTCTATTTTTTTCACGATCCAGAAGAAATTTATTGAATTTTAAAGATATACGTCGTAATGGTTGTCATATTGAAACAGACAATGAAGAAAATAAAGAGCATCTTCTCATTACTAAAATAATTTCGAGCCAGAAGCTCGTATTAGAAAAACTGTCTGCTCTCTCATCTGGATTGTATTATACAGAAATGAGAACAATCGAATCACATGTGGTAATGTACCAGAAGTGCATTGACCCCAAAGTATTTATGACTTGGCATGATCGCCTTGGACATCCGGGATCAATAATGATGAGACGAATAATTGATAATTCGTATAGGCATCCCCTAAAGAATCAGAAGGTTATCTTACCTAATGAATATCCATGTTCTGCATGTTTTCAGGGTAAATTGATTATCAAACCATCTATCTCAAAGGTTGATTATCAAACATGCTCTGCATGTTTTTACAAAGGATTCATGGGGATATATGTGGGCCTATTCAACCATCAAGTGGACTATTCAGATACTTTATGGTTTTAATTGATGCATCAAGTCGATGGTCACATGTTTGTCTACTTTCCACTAGAAATATTGCATTTGCTAAACTTCTTGCCCAAATAATTAAACTACGAGCACAATTTCCTGACTATCCAATTAAACTATTCGATTGAATAATGCATGTGAATTTACATTTCAAGCTTTTGATAACTATTGCATGTCAATAGGAATAGAAGTTGAACATCCAGTTGCCCACACACACTCAAAATGGTTTATCTGAATCATTGATTAAAAGGTTTAAGCTAATCGCTAGACCTTTACTTTTAAAATCAAAACTTCCTATTTCTGCCTGGGGACATGCTATACTTCATGCAGCATCGTTGATTCGAGTTAGGCCATCAACATATCACACATATTCTCCATTACAGCTTGCATTTGGTTAACAACCAAATATTACTCATCTTCGTATTTTTGAATGTACGGTAAATGTTCCAATTGCACCTCCACAACGTACAAAGATGGGTCCTCAACGTAAACTTAGGATATATGTTGGGTTTGATTCACCATCTATTATCAAATACCTTGAGCCTCTTACAGGGTGTTGAACCCAAGGTTTCAAGTTTCATGTGATTATAAATCTATACATGGATTTTGATGATAACAAATGAATTCAAAGAATAAAGGAGTCTCAAGCTCAAGTTATCTACACAATGGAGTCAAGCACATCAAGAAACCAAGCATGAGCAAGAAGGGAACAAGTTCACATTAAAGTCATAGAGTAATGTTGTAAATCTCTTAAAAATTGAAATTAGGATTAAGGCTCAAAATTAATATTTTATCATAAAGCATTAAAATACATTTTCCACATGTGCATGAATATTTTGAAAATTAAATTTGAAAATTTTGAAAGATAATTGATTGTCATCTTTCACATGTGCATGACATGATTAAAGGTTTGAACTTTGAAAATATTAAAGATGATTGATTGTCATCTTTCACATGTGCATGTTTTATTTGAATATTTTCAAAAGTGATTGATGCTTTTCTTGACTTATGCAAAAGGAAGATGTCTTTGTTTGAAAATTTTGAAAAGTAAAGTGTGCTCCTTTTGTCATATGCAAAAAGTAAAAGATTATATTTGAATCTTTTGAAAAGTAAAGTGTACTCCTTTTGTCATATACAAAAAGTAAAAGATTAGGTTTGAATCTTTTGAAAAGTAAAGTGTGCTCCTTTTGTCATATGCAAAAAGTAAAAAGATTAGGTTTGAATTTTTCGAAAAGTGAATGATGATGTCTTTGACATGTGAATCTTTTTAAATTTGAATATGAAGTCTCATATGTCTATAAATAGATCATTTGAGAGCTTCACATTTACAACACCAAGAGTATACAATATTCATTCAAAGTTTTCATTCTCTCTTCTCTAAGCATTGAGCCTTAACCCTTGTTCATTTTGAAAAATATAGTTTGTGCTTGTATTGTTCTTATTTCACTCATTGAGAAGTGTTTTCTGATAACCTACCCACTATCAGCTCTTGTATTAGTAAAATAGTGTGTATAACTCTTGTGCGTGTAGAAAGTGTTCTACACAGGAAATAGTTGTATCACCACGTGCGAGGTGATTGCAAGTGTAGAGGGTGTTCTACACGGATCCTTTGTAGCGGTGTTGTTCAAAAGTGTAATAGGTTTCTATCTCCACCTGAAAGAGGTTGAATAGTAAATTCGGGGATTCTCAAGGGGTAGCTTGAGGCGAGGACGTAGGCAGTGGGGCCGAACCTCGTTAACATACTGAGTTTGCTTCACTTACCCTTACTCTTTATATTTATTGTTATTTTATATTTTGTTTATATTTTATATTGTATATTTGATTTATAATTGTTACTTTTTTAAATACAACTCAATTCACTCTCCCTCTTGTGTTAGTCATCTGGGCAACACAGGGGATATGTTTAAGGCACGTTTTGAGGATTGTCATTTTGACGAATCCATTTTTCCAACATTGGGTAATGAGAAGTCGATGCCTGAAGCACGATAGGAAATTACTTGGGAAAATAAAGCCCTTTCCTAATTTGATTCTCGTACAAATGAATGTAAACTAGAGATTCAAAAAATTATTCATTTGCAAAGTGTTGCAAATCAATTACCGGATGTATTTACTGACACTAAAGGTGTGGTAAAATCATATATTCATGCTGTTAATGTTCCAGCAAGGATTGCAGTCCCTAAAGGACAAGTTGCCAAAACAGCAATAGGTGAGTCTAAGATACGCCTGAATTGTGGACGACCTATTAGTGCAAAGGACAAAATTCCTCGGAAGAGAAAAATACAAAATGAATTTGGTATTCCTGAAGAGTCCATACCCACAACACAGGCCATAAGAGTAATTGATACTCCTGAAGAAACTAAATCTCCTGGAAAAGAATCTCCTGAAAATGTATTTAATGAAATGTCTTCTCTTGAAGAGGGACAGGTACTTGAAAATAACGAGATCTCGATACATTTGATGAGTACAGGAGAAATTTTGGATAGAAATAAAACTGTTGTCGACAACATATTTTCATATAAAATGACCCTTGACATTACCAGAAGTAATGAAGAAATTGTGCCAAGAACTGTCGAAGAATGTCGACGTAGAAATGACTGGCCAAAATGGAAATCAGCTATTAAAGCTGAATTAAACTGGCTAGCAAAGCGAGAGGTCTTTGGACCAATTGTACAAACACCAAAGGGTGTAATGCCTGTTGGATATAAATGAGTATTTATACGTAAGCGTAATGAGAACAATGAAATTGTACGATATAAAGCATGACTTGTTGCACAAGGTTTCCTACAGAAATCAGGGATTGATTATGAGGAAACATACTCTCCTGTTATGGATGCAATCACATTCAGATTTTTGATTAGTTTGGCAGTTACAAAAAGATTGGATATGCAGTTGATGGATGTGGTCACTGCATATTTATATGGATCATTGGATCATGACATATATATGAAAATCCCTGAAGGATATAAAATGCCTGAAACTTCTAATCTGAGTACATTCAGAAATATGTATTCTATTGAACTTCAAAGATCTTTATATGGGTTAAAACAATCCGGACGCATGTGGTATAAACGCCTTAGCGAATATTTATTAAAAGAATGATTTGAAAATAACCCAATATGCCCATGTGTTTTTATTAAGAAATCAGATTCCGGATTTGTTATTTTGCGGTTTATGTTGATGATCTAAATCTTGTTGGAAATCCTGAAGAGATCAGAAGAACTGCTACATATTTAAAGAATGAATTTGAAATGAAAGATCTTGGCAAAACGAAATTTTGTCTCGGCCTGCAGCTTGAGCATTTGCAAAATGGAATTCTTATTCATCAGTCAAATTATACAGAGAAAGTCTTGAAGCACTTTTACATGGACAAAGCTCATCCCCTGAGTACTCCAATGGTTGTTCGATCACTTGATGTGCAGAAAGATCCATTTCGTCCTTGTGAAGACGATGAAGAAATTCTTGGTCCTGAAATACCTTATCTCAGTGCAATTGGAGCCCTGATGTATCTTGCAAATTGCACTCGGCCTGATATTGCATTTTCAGTTAATTTACTTGCAAGATATAGTTCCGCACCAACTCGAAGACATTGGAATGGCATTAAACATGTCCTTCGATACCTCCGAGGTACAGTTGATATGGGATTATTTTATCAACATGGATCAAGTCCACAATTAGTTGGATATGCGGATGCAGGTTATCTGTCTGATCCATACAGAGGTAGATTTCAAACTGGATATATATTTACTTATGGAAATTCTGCTATATCATGGAGATCTGTCAAGCAAACACTATCTGCTACCTCTTCAAATCACTCAGAGATCATTGCAATTCATGAGGCAAGTCGAGAATGTATTTGGCTAAGATCAGTGATTCAACATATTCAAGAAAAGTGTGGTCTTCCAGTGATTAATGATAGTCCAACAATTTTATACGAAGATAATACTGCTTGTATTATTCAAATTAGAGGAGGATAAATCAAAGGTGATAGAACCAAACATATTTCACCTAAATTCTTTTATATCCATGAACTTCAAGAGAAATGTGAAATTAATGTCAAGCAGATATGATCAAGTGATAATCTGGCAGATTTATTCACTAAAGCATTACCAACTGCAACATTTAAGAAGCTTGTGCAGAATATTAGAATGCGAAAACTTGAAGACCTATTATCATGCACTTTTCAGGGGGAGTAAATGTTTTGAACACTTGTGCTGATTGTACTCTTTTTCCTTCGCTAAGGTTTTATCCCACTGGGTTTTCCTTTGCAAGGTTTTAATGAAGCAATCTTAAAGCACTTGGCAGTACACATGAATGTTGTACTCTTTTCTTTCGCCATTGGTTTTTTCCCACTGGGTTTTTCCTTCGCAAGATCTTAACGATGCGTATTCTTTATATATGGTCATCCAAAGAGGAGTGTTATAAACATGTTATAAACATTTGTATGACCAATCTTTAGCCACTAATTAAGACCATTGAGCCATTAATTTAGACCTATCTTTAGCCATCAATGGTGACTTAAGGTACACCTACCCTCATTTGTACTCCTATAAATATGGGTATCATTCCCTTGTATATGCCTCAAGTTTTACATTGAAAAACAACTCTTTCTCTTGCAATATCTCTCTCTTTTGCTCTCTATCTTTTCATTAGTTTCATAACACTTATAGTATTGCATAAATGTTATTGTATTTCACATGGATTTATTTTTAGGTACACAAATTAATCCACACGACCGCACTTTGTGGAGAGAATTAATTATGACATATTTATATGATCTATAGACCCATTAATATAAATACAAAAATTCTATGTGTAGTCATTTTTGCATACTCTTTTGTGCACTCTACTGATATGATTGGTTGTGTATTAAAAAAATTGATGCAGTCATTCACATTAGTGGAGTATGCATAGAGTACGCAAAAGGACATACAAGTCTATTAATGCTCACCCTTTTAAAAAAGAGTTATATCACATACAGTCATTTTTTACGTATTCTTTACGTACTTTACTGATGTGATTAGCCAAAATAGTTATTTTATATTAAAAAATGATGCAACCAATCACATTAATAGAGTGTTGATGGAATACGTAAAAGTGACAGCATATAAAGTTTTTGTTAAAGAATCAACGTACACTACAACAAAGTTTGATTTTTGCCACGAATTCTTTTTCCACGACTAACAATCGGGGCAATTAGTCTTCTATTTACACCAAACTTATCCGTGGGAGCAAAACCCAGCTTATTCCATGAGAGCATAGTGGTAAAAAGTAATTTCCTGGCAAATAGATTTTTTCCATGGACTTTTTCGATTATTGCCACTAAATATTTTTTATGGGGTAAAAAATTCTACATAATTTATGGTCGTCATGGCTTAAAATTTTTAACGGCAGAAGAATTGGCATTTCCCACCAAATAAGAATCATCACATAACATTACGTGATTGTATTTGTCATTAAACCGTCGGTAAATTTTTTTTCCCACGAGATATTTGGGCTTTTCCCACGACTAGGTACTGCCGCAAAATATGTGGGATAAATAAATTCCCGTAACTTCCCGCGGCACTGTACAATTCTCCCCCTTTTCCCCCCTTTCTTCTTTCCTTTCTTCCCCATCCGTTTACTTCCCCAGGCTGCCCACGCCCCCCCACTACAAGAAAAGAGAGACCTTGCTTCCCAAAAGTAGATGGGCGGGTTAATTTGAGGGAAATTCATTCCATAATTGCTGGAGCTGCATTTTTGTTGTGGGAATTCCGGAATTTGCCATCATCAGAAACCCAAAAGGATCCGATACTCTCTCTCTGTCTTCCAACCAATTTTCGTGCTGCTATTGTGAGCCTCCACCACCAATAAATCACCATTCATGCCTAGCCACACTGCCTTCACCACCGAAACAGAGTAAAATCCCATTCCTTAGTCCATCACAGCTTCACGTCGAAAATGGTCTGAGAAAACAACCTCATCGTCTGCCGCACAACGTCGCATCCTGGCCTAGCTGGTAAGTCTCCTCCATCTCGCGTACACTTATTTCACCTTCTGTCTATCTCTTTTTGGAACTAACTTTCAGTCGATCCCTCTCTCTCTATAGGCTGCGCAATCGTGTCCCACCATCGCGCACGGATTCTCCACTTGGTCCCTATTTCAGCAAGCGGTCTCCTCTCCTTTCACTTTCAATCTGTGTGGTAGGAAATCTCCTTCATTCCGTTTCTATCTCTCTCTCTGTTTTGGGTATATGCATTTATCTAGTTTTTTTTTTCTTGTTCATTTGCAAGTGAAAGGTAAAGTCATTTTGTAGGTATAACTATTAAGATAGTAGTTTAAATGGATTTCGAATCTGTTAGAAATCCATGTGCTTTATCTACATTGTGATAGTTTTTGATGCTGAAGGTTGGGTTTTGATCAGTAAATTCAGATGATGATTTATAATTAATCATGAAGTTTTGGAAGGTTTGGCGAATGTTGTTTTGTGTCTGTAGCCAAATCAAATATGATCTTAGTTAAGGAATCCGACTCATTAGTTAAGGGAAGGGCAGTTAGAGTGGGTGGAGGAGATTAGCTTGAAATTTTATGATCTTTGGCTTAACTAGGTCATTATTCTTTGACCCTCTCTCCCCTTTGGGTGTTCTTTTGACCTTTTTTATTTGATTTTTATTATTCATTTATTTTGGAGGAAATTTTTGGTGAATAATTCTTTTGCCTTCCTTTATGGCTTCCCATTGTCATTGGTATATTTATTCCCCCTCTGTCATTTAGGCCTGATAATTCTGTATTCTTCATTTCACATTGTCTTATTAAGTACTATGTTTGTTTGTGTTCCTCTTCTTTCATGACTTGCTCTTTTCATATCCATCGTTTAATACTACACCCAATCTAATTGAAGCGATCTAGTTGGTTTAGATCTGTTTATATAGTAATCGTTTAATTAATTTTGTTTTTTTTCATCCCAAAAATTGGAATTTGTTGTATTGTTAGTTTTAACATTTTGGCATTTATATAGTAATCTTATAATTCACAAGCTAATGACTTTTAGAATTCACAGGATATTTAAATAATTAAATTTTAAAATAATATTTAAAATATAAAGGCTTTAATACCGATCTTCTTGCTTTGACACCCTATGGTTGGATAACCGATCTGAACTGATCTTGTGTGGAAAAATGAGATAATCTCATGGAAGTACTGTATTGAATCTCAGCGTTTAAATGATCAACGAAGTTAGAAGAGGAAGCAAAAAAAGTGGCATATTTACGAAGGAAGAATTCGACATTTTTTCCCCAAGAAAAAATGTATCGAAAAGGAAAAGAGGAGAATATTGATGTAATTGAGTGCATAGAAGGTTATGAAAATTTCCTGAATTAGTCGATTTTTGTGCTTTATCTCTTCCTCTTCTTTCAAGCAAAGTAACGACAATCTTGATAACTTTCCCAAGTTCTTTTTTAAATTGAACATCTTCTGAATAATTTGTAGTGTAATTTTTTCACCTTTCACTTTGCTTTGGCTCCTTTTTTACGTTCCATCCTTGTAGTCATGAGGGATGGTACATATCATTCAATTCTTAAGAACGATGGAAAACAGAATTCTCTTATGACTAGTCTATTCTTCAATCTGCATGACATGCATCCCCGGTCTAAATATAATTTTAACATTTAGAAATTTGGTAAATGATATATGTAACTAAATAGCCACGTATATACAATGATTAGGTTTCTAAAACATTTTCAGGATATGAGATCATTGTCATGTTTGTTATTTATAGACTTTTCGAACGAATTATTTATATTTTCAAAATATAAATAGATGTCATTGAAAATGGCATATGAAAACACCTGACTTTCATCGCCAGCTCATAATCACTCAAGTGATCAAAGTTTCATGTTCTTCCTTGTTTGCACATCCGTAGCATGAGTTCGCGGTCCTATTAAAATAATCGCAATATTCTCAACTTGGTGTGTGAAGCCACCAATTTCAAATCAGTTTATACAGTAAGATTTAATTTATAATATTCAAATTTTATAATTTATCTTTCAAATCAAATTATATCATATAAACTTTTGATTATATATGCTTCCACACAAGACCTGAGTTTGACAATAAACATTCTCACTTTTGTGAAGGAAAAGCATTAAAACTTAATAAAGACTTTCGATGTTACAAGATTAATCAATAAATCAAGAAACCCCGGTGTATGAAACTTATTAGTATCGAAATATACAAAAGTATACAAGTCAACCGACTAATTTACATCTAATGTGAGGACACTACAAAATAATTGGTCATGGTGGTTAAATTTAGCGTATCAACCTTTTTTTTATTCATATTATGTTAGGAAGCTATCCAAGTGATCTAGCATTGACTTAGATTTCATTCTTAATTAGGAAACCTCCCACGATCTTAGTAACAATACAGTATCATGGAAAGATTATCCCAACCTGTACGATTTCATTTTATATATTTCCTTTAAACTTTATTTTATGATACTCATAGTGTGTCATTGTAAAAGACAATGATATTTTTTACTGAATATTTCATGGAACCATTAAATTTCGCTCTTTTAAATGGTTCCATTCTTCTATTCATCTGCCATGAGGTATTTATGGTTTAGTTGTTGGATGGGAAAGCTGTTGGATGGTTCAGCTTGAGCATATTTAGTGCGTTTTATATCTGACAGTTACATCCTTACCAAGCATCTGTAATCTTTGGCCGTACTGTATGTAATGTAGGGGCATTTTGTCAAATATTTTCGTAAAATCTTAATTTTATAGAACAGTTAAACACTGCCAGTACAACACCAGATTCTGAGCAGCCTTCTCCTTTAGTACCTCTTTTATCACGTCAAAATATTTTAACTTTCAGGCTTGGTTGAACTGATTTTGTGGGTTTGCTGAATATTACTTCTTTCTCTGCATGACCCCTTGCCCTTGTAAAAATCAAATCTGAGGTATATATTTTGGAACCCCAAAGTCAAATATTGAGTTACATTTTGTGTACGAACACCAAGGGCATTGCCAAAACCAGATATAATGGTTACAATTGATAAGAAACCCTATAATACATAAAAACTATATGACTTGCACTTTGAGCTACCACCCCAAGTCTTACTGCTGCTTGGACATTTTAAACTCATAAATGTAATGATTGGATTTTTAATTTTTATGCCATATTTTAGTGAGAGCATTGTTATACGTGTGTATTGTTCTAACAGAAGTTTTATTTCCACTTAACATTGACATTTGTGGCTTAATGACCTTACCAACCTGTTTATAACTATATAGTTATCAACTTATAGTTATATATGTGTGTAGACCTATTACGCACGCTGTGATAGTTTTCCCACCAAGTTGGTTATAATCCCTGCCAATTTTCAGATTTATAATACGCCATAATCCATCGAGTCTAACACATATCACCATAAACATACCTCTAAATTGCCATGCTTGCACACCACAGCATGCAGATTATGGATCCTTCTAACTTGACTTCTACAGTCTCTTGCCTTCTTCCATGTTTCCTGCCCTAAATGCATAACCAGCCCTAATCTACAGTTATACAGATCTATGCTCTGTATCCTTATGCTATAAAATTTCATAAGTGAAAATTGAGTGGTGAATTTTGGATATTATTGCTCCAACTTGTTGAGGGCCAAATAGGTTACATGTCATCTAGTATAAGTTGTACTATCCCATGTTTCATAACCCAGTTATGGGACATCCATGAGTATATATCCTAACAAACTCTTTTCTACTACTTGGTCAGCTGCATAAGATGGATAAGGCTTGGATGCATATTGATGATAGACTGCATTCCCGTGCCTATGAAGATGGCGTTAGACAATTCCTCGCGATGGCCGTAGCCCACACTCCTAACACTGATCAGATTAGGTGTCCATGTAAAAGATGTCGGAATAGAGCTTTCCACTCCATTCGTATCGTCGAAGATCATTTGTTCTTCAGAGGGATTGATCCAACTTATCAATCCTGGATATTCCATGGAGAAGATGATCCTTTCCTTTCTACTCCATTTTCTGATGAAGAAGAAGAAGATGACACATCGGTATGGAGTGATTATCCAGATGATCTGGACGAGATGTTAGCTGACATTCGTCATGGCTCATTTATGGGAAATCATGGGCCATATGACGGAGATGTGTCAGCAGAGGCTCAAGCATCCACCTCTAATACTCGAACGAACTTATCTTTCGAGGAGTAGGTAGCTGATGCACGACGTCCACTTTATCCTTCATGTAAGCAGTTCTCCAAGTTGTCATTTATCGTCAAGCTGCTTCACATCAAGAGCATTGGTAGTTGGACTGTGAATTCGTTCGACCTGGTCATAAAACTTTTGCAAGAGGCATTTCCGGATGCTCTATTCCCTGACGCATATGCTGATGCCCGTCGCTTGGAGCGTGGCTTGGGGTTTATTTACGAAAAGATACATGTGTGCCCAAATGATTGTGCTTTGTTTTGGAAGGAAAACGCCTCCTACAATGAATGCCCTAAATGTAAAGCATCTAGGTGGGAGCAAAGCACAACTGAGCAACGAAGGATACCGAAAAAAATTCTCCGATATTTTCCCCTTAAGCCGCGCTTGCAGAGGCTATATATGTCAAAGAAGACAGCCAAGGCCATGAGATGGCATGTAGACGGACGTGTTGAGGATCCGACATGCATGCGGCATCCATCAGATTCAAGGGTTTGGAAGGACTTTGATAGCAAACATCAGATGTTTTCCAAAGATCCGCGAAATGTTAGACTTGGTTTGGCCAGTGATGGGTTTAACCCTTTCAATAACATGAGTAGACCATACAGCATTTGGCCGGTACTGCTTGTGCCTTACAACTTGCCCCCATGGTCATGCATGAAAGATCCATACACCATGTTGTCGTTGCTAATCCCTGGCCCTAAGTCACCAGGTAATGATATTGATGTTTTCTTGTGTCCTCTTCTCGATGAGTTGAAGGAGTTATGGGAAGAGGGTATTCGGACCTATGATGCGTACAGTGGGCAAAACTTTACTTTGCATGCAGCGCTACTTTGGACTATCAATGACTTTCCCTCATACGCCAATCTTTCCGGGTGGAGCACAAAAGGCAAGATGGCATGCCCCTATTGTGCAGCTGACACAAATTCACAATGGTTGGTATATGGCCGGAAGCATTGTTACATGGGTCATCGACGATGGTTGCCCTTAGATCACACTTGGAGATGCAAAAAAGGAAACTTTAATGGGTTTGAAGAGCATAGACTCCAACCATCAAGGGTCGATGGAGAGGAATTGCTAGAACAACTAAGTATTTTGTCACATGTTGAGTTTGGAAAATCTACTTCGAAAAGGAAACGAACGTCCAATCATCTAAATTGGACAAAAAAATCCATATTTTTTGAACTTCCTTATTGGTTATCCTTGGGTTTGAGACATAACCTGGATGTTATGCATATTGAGAAAAACATATGCGATAACGTGTTTGGAACATTGTTGAATATTGAAGGGAAAAGTAAGGATTCTGCCAATGCACGTAGGGATTTGGCAAACCTTGGAATAAGGAAAGAATTACACTTACAACATAATGGTGATCGAGTAACTATGGGCCTTGGTTGCTACATGTTAAATTTAATTGAGCGAAAGTCCTTTTGTGCATGGTTGTCACAAGTTAAATTTCCTGATGGTTTTGCATCGAATATTGCCTGGTGTGTCAATGCTAGTGAAGGAAAGATCAGTGGAATGAAGAGCCATGACTGTCATGTCTTTTTACAAGCACTGCTGCCTGTTGTGATTGGTGGGTTCTTACGGTTCGATGTTCGTCAAGCCTTGATAGAGTTGAGTGGGTTCTTCAAAGAGTTATGTTCCCGGACATTGAACATTTCAGTA
Source organism: Carya cathayensis (assembly GCA_011037825.1). Classification (NCBI taxonomy): domain Eukaryota; kingdom Viridiplantae; phylum Streptophyta; class Magnoliopsida; order Fagales; family Juglandaceae; genus Carya; species Carya cathayensis. Next base: position 1,071,929 of record QGSO01000251.1, on the reverse strand, counting down.
TTGGATTGTCTGAAAGCTAATATTCCCATCATTTTTTGCAAACTAGAAATGATATTTCCTCCAGCTTTTTTTGATATCATGCTGCACCTTGCTATTCACTAGCCAGAGGAGGCTCTACTGGCAGGACCCGTACAATACCGATGGATGTATCCCTTTGAGAGGTATCTAGGGAAGTTCAAGCGGTATGTCTGCAACAGAGCCCGTCCTGAAGGCTCAATTACTGAGGCATATGTACATCTCAAGTGCCTTACATTTTGCTCTATGTACCTCCATGATATAGAAACAAGATATAATCGGGAGGAACGCAATAGTGATGTACCTATTGGTTCGGTTGAGACGGGAAACGCAACAAGTTTATCTGTTTTCTCACAAAAGGTTAGACCATTGGGGAATTGCATGGAGGTTGATCAATACATTGAGTAAGTACATCATGTTTTATTATTAAGTTTGTCCAGATTATTTATACATAATCTGCCCATGCCTTGTAACCATTCACTTGTATTAGCAGGGAGCACTGTAACAAGATGAAAGCAGAGGACCCTGATAACATCGACCGTAGGCACCAGAGTCAATTTCCATCGTGGTTTAGATCACGCGTAAGATTTTGCATACCTCCATAACACATTTTGTTACAACCATATGATATTTTTTGTTAAATTATAACCAGATCGTTTTAACCTCTTTTGTGTGGTAGATACGAGAGCTGCGTGCAGTTAGCCCAAGTGAGGTAACCGATGAGATATATGCATTAGCATGTGGTCCAGATCCGTGTGTAGCATCTTACGCCGGCTGCATAATGAATGGTGTACGATTTCATACTCAAGAGCGTGAAAGGCATCGCCGCACTCAAAACAGTGGGGTTGTGGTTCATGGCGAGCATCAGGGATCCCCAATTGACTTCTATGGTTTGTTGCATGATATTATAGAAATACACTACATGGGTTGGCGTAAGGTTTATCTATTTCAATGCACTTGGTATGACACTGTCGACACGAGAAGGGGGATACGTTTCAGGGACCACCTCACATGTGTGAATACTGCTAGGCAATGGTATAAAGATGAGCCTTTTGCCCTTGTGTGCCAAGCAACTCAAGTCTTTTATTTGCCTGATCCGGCATTGGGGGGAAGTTGGCAAGTAGTCCAAAAGGTTACAAGTAGGAATGTGTACAACATTCCTACTGTTGTTGTGGCCCTAAATGATGATGCGTCATCAGGGGACGATGACGAAGATGATGAGCCCATGAATTGTAAGAACTATCCCCCTATCCTCGATGTGGATGCAGCCGTTCCCGATCCCCTGAACCGAGTCGATGAAGAATATCTGGCCGTTGATATAGAAAACGTCTTGCATCTGCACCCGTCCCCACCAATTGACGATGAAGAGTTCATTGACCGTAGCCCACAAGGTCAAGAGATGGGAATGGAGGACATAAGTGCCAATGATAACACTGATAGTGACACCGCGTATCATCTGAATGGGGAGACAGATGATGATGACGGTAATCCATTTATGTAGTGAGTTTGTTAGGATTGCATTTACAAATGGCTATATATGACTGATAACATTGCACCACCCGATGGTGAAATGTTATCAGTCATTACAATGAGATTAAATAGTTGTCATCATCTATTTACAATAAATTGGCATCTATTATTCTAGCTGACTACGTGTATTTGGGTTATGCACAGACAATGCATGAGTTGAACTGTCTACGTCGACTTAAGTACATGGTGGGACACAAGCATGGGAAGGCATCAGGTATATATTTATTAATATATAGATGTAGATGTAATGGTTTTGTTCCATGCCATTGTATGAGGTTGTCGAATATTGGAGGTCGATTTTCCCCAACAGTCTTTTTTCCACCAGACTAAGCATACAAAGTATGAAACAACTAATTTCCTTGGTGGTTATACATAGAAGGTTAGACCATTGGTGGATAAAATATGTTTACAAATTATTAGCTTTTATTGAAGTTTGAAATTGTACATACGTCTAAGTGCCATTGACACAATTAGTACTTAATTGGGCATGATGGTAGTTGAATATTTGTAGAGGCTATATAGGGACACACAAGGAAATATAGTTACACTAAATACACTAATTAGTAAGAGATAGGTTTTTACTCATTAATCTTCAGGTTATGGGAAGATCAAGTTTGTTAGAGGAGACATCGTGGTTTACAAAAAGCGTAATAGTAAATTCAGGTTTATAAAAGGGGCGAGTTACAGGTGAAGATTACTGATAAGACATTATACATGTGCCTATACATATATATAACACCATAGGTATCCAGTTTGTGAAATTGCATGGCAACAAATGCTTTATAACTATAAGTATATTTGTTAGCTTTCTTATGGAAGTAAAGAAATACTCATAGTGGAATTCTCCATTGTGTGTAGATGAAGTGGTAGCACCTTAAAGCTAATTCCGTGATTGGTTGACCTATTCGACTGTCGATGGAAGGAGGTTATTGAAGAGATCATCTTTGATCTTCTTTGAAGTACCAGCAAGGGGGTGAACGAGGAGATGTAGTAGTAGAAAAAGTATTTAATAACTTTTGCCAATCTGGTAGATGGCAAAAGTGTGTATTTTGTGTAACTGAAAACCTTGCTAATACTTTGTGTTTTGCAGCACAATCACTGGAAGGTAGTAGTTGGCTAAATTGCATGCACAAACTGCAGATGGGTGAATTGATACAGTTGATGCAAAAAAAATGTAGAGCATATAATATATGGTATTGTGGCATTGTCATGGGGTAGAAGTAGGGAGATTGATAAAACTGGTAGTAAATAGACACTGGGCAATGGTGCAAAGCAGGAAATGATCATTTTCATTGGTATAAACATGTAGGGTACTTAACCCTTGTGAACATTGCTGGGGATGAAAACTTTATCAAAGAGGAACACAACAGAGCCACCTATTAAGCTTTATGTTCACTGCAATAGTCTACAAACCAGGTGTTTGAATGAAGATGTGCATTTATGAGTATAATGACCCTAGAATTTAGGGTTTAAGGGTAAAGGCCAAAAAATGATGGTGTAGTGAGTTTGTTAATGACAGCACCTAGAAGATAACATCTGTAATTGAGTGCATTGAATTACATAGTTCAAGAATTTTCATGCTTTATTGACTATGCATATAACACTATATAGTTATATATAGTAATACAAGATATAAGTGTATGCAGATAAATGTGGTTAAACTAACTTCATACATGAGAATTTCTATTAGGATTTGGTTGAGTTAATGATAACTTTCAGATTGCACTAACTGACAGAACCGTGTTTCCCACAGCTGTTTGATCAGCATTAAGATGGAGGTTGGATGAGATGGCCCTTTGGGCTCGTAGCCATAGCACAAATCCTAACCAAATCATGATCCTCAAAAAAAGTTGTTAGTGAAGTCTGTCACTAACAACTTCACCATTTGATATATAATTACATGCTATAACTATATATGTACTTGCTATCTAATTATAATATTGAGATTTATGGATATATATATGAAAAAATGCAAGATGTACCTATTCCGTGGATCAATTGGTGTAATATTTAACATTGATAGTCATAATCTTGCTTAACCCAACCATTGAGATTATTTTAATTTACTATTAAAGAACTACTTTATGGGAAAGTAGTTCTGTAATTTAACCAACTCAGTAGTGAAGGCAACTTAATTGTTGAATATTGAGAAAAGCGTAGGTAGAGCAGCTGAGTACATGTTAAATAATAGGGATTGTGCATTTCAAGAAATGTTGAGAAGTCAAGTATATTTATTACTCCTATTTATATATATGGTATATATAAATAGGAGTTGGTAGTTGAAATAAGATGGTTATAGGTATTCATTAATGGCAGCCAATGGTAAGCAAAGGCAAGTCAGATTATTTTAGGAAAAAAATAATCTAAGGCAAGTTTGAACAGAAGTTAATTTTTCCCATCATCGAGTTCTAAATTTGGGCAGGATAAAACTGATACGGGCAAGATTTTGAGTGGGAAAAGGCGCCAGTGCTGGGGTCCACAGCAAGGGACTCTGCAGAAACAATTGTTGTGGGCTTAACACGTAACTGCATTGGTATATGAATCAGCAGTAAGACTAGTGTAAGAGATACAAACTGCGTACGCCTTCCCATGCTGTTTTTTGATAACATCCAGCAGAAAACTTCATGTATTCCCAGACGAGTTGGATGTGCTGATTCTGGGCTGAATATTTTCCACTGGAGCGTGTAACCAGGTGCTTACAACAGAGCCTTTAAAGCTTCAGAGTTCCAGCACTGGTTTATAAAAGAGACAACCAACAGCAGAAGCAGTTCTCGGTTCCAGTGGGCAACAGGTTGGAGCTGCAACCAGGTACATTAATTTCATAATCCTGCTTCTACTCCTTCTAAAGAACTTGGTAAAAAAGGCCAACAATTAGTTAATAAACATGATGGTTTTACCGTATAAGTTTTCTTTTAAAATGAAATACACCATGATAAGTTAAGCCAAGTTTGGTGGTGTTAGTAAGAGAGAGGTTGTCAAACAAATGTTATTATTATTTAAACTGTTTTAAGGCTAGCATAGCAGAACTAAGAAAATATGTTCTCCTCAACGATTGGGGAAAATAGATTTTCTGATACACTGGATATTGTTGAGTACTCATACTTGCCACATGGCTGAATCGATGGATGTTGTTGTAGATGCCATTTACATAATTTTTAAGGTTACTTGTTCTCCTCGTACAACAGTTTAACAAATCCCAAAAACGTAGTATTTCCCAAACTGGTACGTACACTTTCCAACAACCATTTATATTTTAATGTAAAACATGTTATGTTAAAGCCACATTATGTATACTAACAAAAAAGATCAGTGCATCAGATTCAAAATTCCCAGCATTCTACTAGAAGTTATAATTCTATCTCATTTTATTATTGTTTGTTAGGCACCAAAGTTGGGGTTACTTTGTTAGTATACATAAGGTTTGAATGGAAGTTTGATATGTTCCTGTGCAAAGAATTATGATGTTTAGCAGAGAGACAAATTCCATAAATTTGTTTACTTGGTAAATGTTGAGAGGTTTGCATGTGTAATGTATTAGTGTATTTATGGAAGGACACTACAAAGTTTGGTTCAGGTTCATACATCTAAATGCCCTGCTAGTTGCGAGTTGGCTGTATATTGCAAACCATTTAAGTTGCCACTGCCTATTTTAGATTGGTAGTTTTCCTCCTCCTACAGCAGTTTAAAGAAGCCCAAAAAATTCAGCTTGCCAAAGTGTTTTAAACATTTCCCTATAAAGAGAAATGGTAGTTGGAAAGAATGTATATATTTTGGTACTAGGCAAGTTATATAGTACGTTTGATTCACATAGTTATAGTCCTTCTAATTACATATAGAAGATGACACATCAATCTATATATGACTTACACTTTCCTACAACCAAAACAGGCCTTAGATGAGGAATTATACATATTCTTCATCTAAGGCCTGTTGATATTTAGAAGATTGTACATCAACACCCGTGAAATGAGTAGAAGTTATATAGATTCCACCTTCTCCCTCTGGGTATAGATGAATACATGTTCTTACCCACTTAAATAAAATCTGTTTATAGATTTTATTACACTAAAATTACAGATCATTGTACTTTCCTAAATGAGTTGTTGAGATATTGAGTATGCATATATTGTATTCAAAACACAAGTCTTACATGTTATCCTGGTTGCATGGTATGCAAAAACAGGTTAAGGTATTTCCACCCAGCAGAGAAGGCAAGTATGGTGAGATCTATAAAGTTTCAGGGGGGCCGAGTCAGACACGATAGGGCCGAGATATGTTGCAGTCCAGTAGCTGAACCTCTTGTGCCTCCACAAACCATGTTGCGGGATGAACCGGAGTCCAATGATGAAACTCAGGATGTAGGAGATTTGGCCGCTCAAGAGGCAATGGGTGGAGAAGTTGTTGGAGAGGGGCAAACTAATACAGGTATGTGATCAATTAATGCCACTTAAATGCAAAAAATGATGTTAAGTCTTTTTAATACAACATCAACTATTTAAACTTTGGTACATGCATGGTATGGAACAGCTAGATGGGTTTTCAATTGATGATGTATCAATTGATGTGTTGATGTAGATCAACCTAGGAAGAAAAGAGGACGAGGGCCAGCGAAGGGCATGTTATTTGAAAGAATGAGAAAAGTGGGTAAGATACCTCTGGTAATACAAGATGGACATCGAGGGCCATCTTGCAAGAATGCATCCATATTCACTGGCCGGCTAACAGACATCATTAAGGTACATGCTGATATGAGGCATGCTAGTTGGAGTTATGTACCCGAAGCTGAGAAGCAAGAGCTGATTGACCGTGTCAGGGTACGACTTAATTTGATGATAACAATTGTAATAAGTAGGCTGGTTACGCAATTGGCATCCTTCAACATGTTAACTTTCAAACTCATGGTAATACGTACCTAATACTTTGTGCAGGCGGATTTTGTACTGGATTGGAGTAGAGACAACCATCGGGAGATGGTTGTAACGCATTTGGCCGACAAATATAATGCATATCATTATACATTACATAAAGTGTATAATAAATATGCATCACATGAAGAGGCACTACGTGGTGGGACGGACAAGGTGGAGAAACAAGTATGGGAAAATTTATGTGAAAGGTGGGCAAGTGCAACATTTAAGGTATTGCTCTTATCATTAATTTTCAGATTAACTATGGAAAGGATTGTGCTTTATTTAATCATTTACATGTGTACTAAAATTTAGGCACGTTATCAAAACAAAGGTGGGTTTAATTCTATATTCCTTTTGTGTTAAGCTTAAATACAAGCTGAACAAGTCTGTCATTATGAAGGGGCAGTAATTTAATACACCCAAATGCAGGAAAAGTCCAAAAGAAACATTTCAAATAGACAAAAACTGAAGGTTGCTCATACCGGTGGGCGGAAATCCTTTATACGGATATTGGAGGAGAAGGTTTGTCATAATATTCAGAGGGTTTAAATTTTCCACAGACCTAAATCTGGAATAACCTGACTTTCAAATTGTTTTTCTTCAGCGACCGAAAGCGGCAAATATGGTTGAATTCTATAAGGAAACACACTGGTCAACACGGAAGGGCAAATTTGTAAATGAAGCAACTGAACACAAATACGTAAGAGACCTTCTTCATTTAAAAATGGTTTATGTTTAGAAACTTAGCATACTCATAGGTGTTAAGGTATAGTGGAATTTTTGACCTTACCGTATGTTATGTTTCCAGAATCTAATGATGGAGAGGTTAGCTGAAAAAGAGTCCGAAGAGGATGTTGAAGAAGCAGCTGAGACTATCTTCAAAGAAGTATTGGGGAAAAAATCTGGTTACACAACCGGGATGGGCCACATGGTGATTCCGGAACCATCTCCTTCAATGCAGAAGAGTCGAGCATTTATTCGTCTTTCGGAGGAGAATCAACGGAACAAGAGCGAGGCGGAAATGTACAAGAGCAAACTAGATGGAATGATGGCTGATATTGCTGAATTGAGGAGGAATTTTTCTGAGCATGAGAAGGTCTTGATGAGCTATCGGAACACTGACTTACCTGATGGAGCTGAGTCTCATAGAGAGACTCAGCTGGCTGATTAGCAGTTTAACATTAATCTGTTTTTTGTGGAGGGAATTTTTTGTGTTAGCTGAAAATTTTTTGTGGGGAGTTTAGAACATATATGTAACATTCTAAATCCCAGGTGACATCCCTAGGTACATGCATTTTGGTCTGGTAAACTTAATAGGTAGTCTGCCTATCTAATATTTTTGTAACAGGAAAAGTTGGATGATGGGTTTACATTAATGAGTTGGTTGGTATTTTGTCTATATGCAAGGGTTCGGTTATGAAACAGAGATGGTACAAAAGGTAGCTGAAATTTTCTGTGCTTTGCATAAGTTGTGGCAAAACTAAATATATTCCATATATATATGCTGATTGTGTTAACTTACATTCTAAATTACAGGTTAGCAGTTAAGCATGGTACTTCTTTCAGACTCATGGATTGTTGAATGCAGAGCAGGAGGATGTGAGCTTGGTGAAGATCGAATTCATATGATAGGTAATTTGAACTTATTATGTTTTTGGTCAATAGTTGGGCAAATTAATTAATAGTTGGAGATTATTGAAGAAAAAGGAAGATAATTTTTGTTTGGAAGGTTTTATTTGGTTGCCAAAAACCCCAAAGTCAGTTTATACTCTCATACCCAATTATAGAGGGTATGGTAGAGTGGGAAGTCCGTTTAAGAAGTTGATATCAACTTAAGTTTCCTGCACCTCTAGTAATACTTAAATTCAGATATACATGTTCTGTTTTGGGGTCATTGTCATGACATATATACAGCTAAATAGATGAGTTTGGTTATTGATATAGCAAACTGAAAATTTCAGAATATGCTTATGAATATTAAGATTTCCTACCATTGATGTAATGGTAGGAAATTATTGTGGGCAGTTGTATGGGAATGTAAACTTATAATATTGCCAAAACCTTTGTTGACAAATTATAGGAACAACAGTTATAAATGGTACAATCTGTGTATCATATATGGGCAAAAATACAATGCAGGCATTGATAATGTATATGGGAAACTGATACATAATATATGTATAACCTTTACAACACATGTCATGTAATTTGTTACCCTTTTTAAGTTTATCAAAGTTTGACAGAAGGTTGTTCTTTATGGATTTTCAGGAAACATAAGCAGAGAGCTCTGTGAACCAACAGTTGGGAATCAAATTCTGGAAGCACAAAGTGGTGAAATGCATCACAAACATGCTTAGTAATCCATAATATATGTCCTTCATCCCAACACTTAAAAGTCTTTATATTTGCTTGGAGCTAGAATTCCCTCATGTACTTGGAATATAAGTTGTAGTTAAAACTGTAGATTTCATGGACTGGAAAAATTTCTGATGAATTACCATTAAGGTTAATCATATGTACTATCCTTGGAAATGTAATGAATGTTGGGAGATTGCATGCTTTCTGGAACTTCCTTTATGAATGTTTGCTTTATATACTATATACAAGTGCCTTAATACAATATCATTGACAGAATATTATGGAAGTCAATGATAATTCAGATTTGTAAGTATGTTTTTAAGGTAGATTAAACTGGAGGGAAATTGCTGGATTATGAGTTGGGATAATACTGATTTGTTGTGAAATTGTGGGAATATTAGGTGATGGTTTCTATGATTTCAGTAGTGGCCGGGTTCTTTTGCAGTTTGATGTTATTCTTACAGGTCACAACCAAATATTTTCCCATAATCACATTTCATGGGAACAAGTTCTTTATCAGGTGTCAACATAGTATTTGCCATTTTGTAGGTATAATAGCCACGTATCATTCAATTTTTTTCCCACCAGTTAAACTGACCACAAAATGGCAAATACTATAATAGCCACGAATATGTATTGTAGTGGAAATGCCTATTTTCGACTATAGTTTGTTTTTTTGCCATGACCATAGTGTATGCATAAAAGTGTTTTTTCGACTTCTATGGTTAGATGGACAATAATAATTTCCAACTACACCATGTGGCAGGAATTAAGCATTTGCCGCAAAGCTCCTAACATGGGTAATAATTATATTCCCACAAAAAGATAATTGTCGCAAAAATAAATTTTATGAAGATATAATTTGGTGGCTAATACAGCTTTTTCCATAGTCAATGTGTGGATTGTAATCATGGATATTACATATAACCGGCTACAAGAATTCGACAATAATACCATATTAGCTATTATAACGTATGGTGGGAAAAGAGGTAGATTTGACAATTACAAATGGTATTATCATATACTTGCCACCACGAACTTGGCTACGACAGTATTTATGTAACCAAATCAAGAAGTGGCAAACGATTTTATGCCACCACAGTTTCCATGAACCGTGGGAAATACAGGATTAGCGATTGCGAGGGTTAGTGCGTAATAAAATTTAAAGGACCGAAAGGAACTAATTCCAAATGACTTTTGCCACAACCGCATCTGTAATTATCCACAAGCTGTTTTCGTGAGAAATATGTGTCATTTGCCATGAAAAAAAATGTTGGTAGTTAAAGTATTTTTCCCCACTTATTATATGCCACCAACATCCCACGATTGACATTTGGTGGGAAATAAGTTGTTTGCCACGGAATCCTACGTATTTCTGACTACTCTCACCCATGGCAAAATCCCAAGAATTTTGTAGTGGTAGAACCTACTAATTAACAAAATTAAACTACTTTTACTTGTATCTAATGGTACCTTTTTTTTTCTTGGATACATTTGGGAGAGAGAAGTTTCGAACTTCATACCTCAATTTTGAAATCTTGGGGTAAGTATCTAATGGTACTTGTGACTTAAAAAGTATTTAATTATATGTATGCAACCACAAGGCCATTGATTTAGACCACCTTAATTTGTGCAAATCAAACTCAATCAAAGGAGCCAAGCAGCATTGGATTCAAAATATGAACCATGCCGCGAGCCTATCTGATTCAGAAACCAAGAAGTTCTCATGACCGGATGTCCCCGATCGATCAAAATCTTGATCAATGTGACAGGTACTTTGTTTTTTAGAGGATCCAAATATATAACGCATGCATGTCATGCATGTCACTATATATATATAATACATAATACAATAATGAAACAACACAAAGACATAATTACACAAACAAGATTAACGTACAAATGAGCTCCGATCCAAAGCACATTCATCTAGTACTACAGCATCAAATTAACACCCAGCTCATTTTCAAAACAAGATAGCTGCGAGAAATCCATATTGAGAAAATCCGAATGGAAGATTTCATCCATCCCAAAGTCCATCATGAAGTTGGGCGGATTATTTTCCTCCAAAATGAATCTCGAAAACTCATCAACTGGTTCAGGAAGACGGCCCAAAGATTCAGCCACTGGCTTACTGTCAATTAGTTGATCCTCATGAAGTCCTTCTTGCTCCGAGGTTATGACAACTTTGGTGCACCTAGTTCCCTCGGTACGGATCACATCTGAGTCTGTATTTGCTTCAGTTGGCTTTTCATTTGACCCTTTCGGACCCAGATTTGACTCTTCTTGTGCTTGTTTTGATGGTGTCCGTTTCAAGGCAGGGTACTTGGGGTGATCTTGGACTTTCTTTCCATTATTAATGTACTTGGTGTTCCAATAGTTCTTGATTTCATTGCCTGTTCGGCCTGGAAGTCGCCCTGCTATCAGACTCCATCTGCATTAATCGGCAACACATTCTCCACAACATGATCCTGCTGTACAGATTTTTTTAACTTACTTTGTATTAAATAAACAAGGTACGTAAAAGGACGGACCTGTTCCCCAGGAGATTGTGAAGCCTGATAATGAGCTCCTCTTCATCAGGGGTTATGTTGCCTTTCTTAATATTAGGACGAAGATAATTTATCCATCTTAGTCGACAACTCTTCCCACATCTCTTAAGCCCTGAAAAACCCATTAAAAAATATATGGTTTTCTTTCTTGCATTAATACCAGTACTATAATGGAAAAGAAAAAGAAAACACCCATTTATTATATATATTAATGTTCTCACATATAATTCATAGAAATTAATGAAGCTGTCTATATAATAACCTGCTCTTTTGGGAAGGTCACTCCATTTTCCTCGACCATGCATTGTGATATATCCTGTGAGTATGTTGTCTTCCGTAGCTGTCCATGCTCCCCTATTCAAGCCCTCCTTTGAACAACAAGGATTCCTTCCCATCTGATCAGAGTCCCGGCGGCCCAAAAAATCCCCGTATCCCTCCTCGCCCTGATTTCTTTCTTTCTTTATCTCCAGTGGTTTACTCTGGTCGGTGACTCAGTGAGCGAGATGAGTACTCAGCTCTATGCTTGATGATGGGGATTGATCATCATGTTGATATTCTTATTTATAATAGTGCTATATACGCAGAAGGCCGGTCGAGAGGTCATATCATCATATCCCAACTACAACTAATAATATTGCTAGCTACCTTGTCTTTAGATTTTTAAATGAAAATACATATATATAAAAAAATAGAAATAAATAGATATTTTCAAATAAAAAAAGATAATAGTAGGAACCCAGATTCAGTCCATCGATGGCTGCACGTTAATTAGGGGACTATCCTTTTGGAGTTTTGCCTACCATTTATATTTTATATTATCCTTAACACAAATCTCTAAAAATTAAGTGTGGGTGTAGCTGGCTTTTTTATATATATTATTCATATTCATCATGTGTTAATATGTCATGATGATAGCTCCAAGTACCTTTAACCTTTATCTCCATTTTTATTTCGAGCTAACTTTCTCAACACACTCTTGAAAGTTTGTTGAATTAATCCGAGGAAAAAAGTAATGCCCCAAAAAAATGTTTGGATCGATCGGCTCTATATATATATATTGATCCTAATAATTATAGCGTATATCTAAGTCACATGTTCACGTGTCAATGAACTTTGAGGCAGTTGATAATTTTAAATATTCTGACTTGACTAGGGAGAAGATTCTTTAACATTCGAGGACATGCATCACGCAAGCTTAGCTAGGAGCCAGTTTCGTGGTCAGGTCTCATCGATTAAAGATATATGGCTATCAAAATGCCCAATCCCAGATTCTTGTAGTGGATGATAAAATACCCCAAGTCCAAAATGATTCTGAAGGCCTAATCTATCAAAAAGCTATCACTAGAAGAGAAATAAAAAGATAGGAAAATGGGACAGAGAATGGACAACAATGTGTCACAGGGAGAGAGAAGAGAGGAATGGACATAAAGAATGAGTGAGGTTATCTAAAATAAATGAGGGTAAGAGATAAAAAGTACGGGCACATACAACTTCAATGACTTTTGGCCAGACTTCTCCAATAAGCTTTAAGACTTCTTCAACCTCACGACAGGAATTATAGCGAGGAGATCTCTATCAGAAGACGGATATTTAGGATCTATTGTACAGTAAGGATAATAGACCATAAAAGACTATAAATGTAACATATAAAGTCATACCAATTTATTAATTTATTTTTATAGAATCTTTTTGTAAATATAACACTTCCCATTATTTGGTTGTTTTGATTTCTCTGCTTTAGGATTCAAGAACACGTTTTAATTAATTGGCTTTTGTTAAACATTTTTGGATCGATTGTTGGAAACGTGATCCAAGAAATCAAACTCCTAAACAAGTTGATCATGATGTTGGATCAGCGATTATTTGTCGATTGGATGAATCTGAAAGATTAATGGGCGGTACATTGAACTTGGTTTTCGCACTATATATATTAACAATATTACAGCTTGAAAGGCTACAATGGCATCCTGAACTGCTGATTTTTTTTATAAATTTTTTTCTATATATATATACAGATATAGATATCTATATAGTTGTACTATATATATAGATATCTATACATAGAGATAGTTTTACCTGGCCAGTTGTTCTTATTTAAGAGCAATGATACGTAACAACCCATCTACAATTTATCTACTACTTTCTTATAAAATATAAATTTTTCAAATTTTAGATACATAAAATCAAATCAAAATTAAAATCAAAATCAAAATTTAAAAAAATCTTATTTTATTCTAGAGTTAGTTTAAATGCAGTCTCTAAATGGAGACTGTTCATACAAATCTATACAGTTATATTTAAAATAATTTTAAAATTACAATATTATCACTTTTAAAATAATATTTTTTTTTATCATTTTACTTCCATTTATCTATAAGACGGCACATACAGTTCTCCACTCAAGATTACAGATAAAATTTCTCAATACTAAATAAATAGTTCAAGTCACAGTCCCTTTATTTATGTAAAGCCATGTTGATAACTTTGTTGCCTACTTCTGGAATAGATATATATATAATATATATATATATATATATATAGTTTCGCAAGCGTAATTCAACGAGTTACGTCACTTCCCAAGCGTAATCAACAAAACCCACCAATTAAGTTGTTATTTTATTTAATAGTTAAAGGAAGTAGTTTTTAATAAATTTGTGATTTTTGTGTATTTTTAAAAAATTGTTCAAAAAATAAAGTGGAAAAAAAATTACATCACAGAGGTTTAGCATCACCCTTTGGATCGATCGGCTATATATAGATATATATATATATATATATATATATATATATATATATATACATTGATCCTAATAATTATGGCGTGTATCTAAGTCACGTGGTCATGTGCAATGAACTTTGAGGCAATTAATAATTTTAAATATTCTGACTTGATAAAGGATAAGATTGTTTAATTTACCGTCTGTTTTTCAAAAATCCTGATCATAGATCTTAATTTGCTATTAGCATTCGAGGACATTTATTAACATGTCAAATATGTAGATATATATATGTATATATATGTGTGTGTGTGGGTGGGGTAAGCAAAGCAAAGCGATCTACAGGACAACGACAAAAGCAAAAAAAATGGGCATAAAAAATTATGTTTCTCTTCCTCTCGGCCTCCCTATGATCTCAATTGTTTTGTTTTGTGTGTTGATTTCAACTCAATATTGTGCAGCAGCAACTGCAAAGCAGAATGGAGAGTTGCTGATAAAAAAAACATGCAAACAGACACAGTTTCCGGATGTTTGCAGCTCAACTTTAGAGTCAGATCCTCGAAGTTCAAATGCAACAGATGTGAATGGACTATCCAGGATAGGTTTGGAGCTGGTGTTTACAAAAGGTGAAGAAACGGTAAAGGTAGCTCACGACCTGGTGATCGAGAGAGGCATTAGTTATGACACTTGAGCACGCCGAGCAGGATGCATGGTTTCCTATAATTTGAGCATCCATAATGTTAAGGAGAAGGGTCTCCCCAATTTTGATGCCGGGAGGTATAAAGATACCTTTCAAATTCTAGAAGATGCTTGGGGGGAAATACATTATTGCAATACGCTTAACGTGCCGGAGCTTACTGAAAGGAATACGATCATGATAAAGTTTCTCACTGCTTTAAAGACCATTCTCCATCTACTCTTCTAATTGTTGGCGTACGTCTTACCTTCCAGCTAACTTGCAACTACAATTGCTAGCTAGCTCCTCATCATGTCCTGTTAATTTTATCAATAAAATTATCATAAATTTTATTATTCTACTTTATTATTTGTTAATTTCATCCTTCATTTCTTTTATTGTCTTTTTTTGTTATTTCTTTGGTATATAACTTATATTATTTAAGAGTACGTGAGTGATGCTTTGGTCAGAATGAGATTTTATAAAAGTAAATCAATAAAATTATGTCTTGATGTGGTACGTTAGATTGTAAAATTTATTTTATTGTAAAATAAATCTAATATATTGTGAGATCACTACAACAGAAGTCAATTTTACCAACTATCAAAAGGCCCAATCTCAGATTCTTGTAGTGGATGGTAAAATACCCCAGGTCTAAAATGATTCTTAAGGCCCAATCTATCAAAAGACTATCACTAGAAGAGAAAGAAAGAGATAGGGAAATGGGACAGAGAATGGACAATAATGTGTCACGAGGAAAAGAGAGGAATGGACATAAAGAAAGAATGAGGTTATTTAAAGCAAATGAGTGTAAGAGATAAAAAGTACGGGCACATACGATTTCAATGACTTTTGGCCAGACTTCTCCAAGAAGCTTTAAGGCTTCTTCAACCTCACGATAGGAGTTATAGTGAGGAGATCTCTATCAGAAGACGGACCTTTGAGATCTATTGTACAGTGAGGATAATAGACCATAAAAGACTATAAATGTAACATATAAAGTCATACCAATTTATTAATTTATTTTTATAGAATCTTTTTGTAAATATAACACTTTCTATTATTTGGTTGTTCACGGATTGATCTCTCTGCTCTAGGATTCAAGAACACATTTTAATTAATTGGCTTTTGTTAAACATTTTTGGCGATTGTTGGAAACGTGATCCAAGAAATCAAACTCCTAAACAAGTTGATTATGATGTTGGATCAGCGATTATTTGTCGGAGAAATACTACGTACAGTCCTCAATTGGGGATTGTAATGCAGGTTTAGATAATTTTATCTTTAAAATTTTTTAAAATTACAAAAATATCTTTTTTAAAATTATATTTTTTCTCATTTAATAAAGGATCTGTACATACAACCTCTAAATAGAGACTGTTAATAGAATTTCTCTATTTGTCGATTGGATGAATTAGAAAGATTAATGGGCGGTACGTACATTGAACTTGGTTTTCGCACTATATATGTTAACAATGTTACAGCTTGAAAGGCTACAATGGCATCTGAACTGCTGATTTTTTTTATAATTTTTTTTCTATATATATATATATAGATATCTATATATAGTACTTGTACCTATATATATAGATATAGATATCTATATAGTTGTACTATATATATAGATATCTATACATAGAGATAGTTGTACCTGGCCAGTTGTTCTTATTTAAGAGCAATGATACGTAACAACCCATCTATAATTTATCTATTATTTCTTATAAAATATAAATTTTTCAAATTTTAGATACATCAAATCAAATCAAATCAAAATCAAATTTTAAAAAATCTTATTTTATTTCAGAGTTAGTTTACATGCGGTCTCTAAACAGAGACTACTCATACAATTCTATATAGTTATATTTAAAATAATTTTAAAATTACAATACTATCATTAGTTTAAGCCACAGCCGCTTTATTTATGTATAGTCACGTTGATAACTTTGTTGCCTACTTCTGGAATATATATATATATATATATACACACACATATATAGTTTTGCAAGCGTAATTCAACGAGTTACGTCACTTCTCAAGCGTCATCAACAAAACCCACCAATTAGGTTGTTTTTTTATTTAATAGTTAAAGGAAGAAGTTTTTAATAAATTTGTGATTTTTTTGTATTTTTAAAAAAATGTTTGATGTGTTTAAAAAATTGTTCAAAAAATAAAGTGGAAAAAAAATTACATCAAAGAGGTGTAGCATCACCCTTTGGATCGATCGCCTATATATATATATATATATATATATATATTGATCCTAATAATTATAGCGTGTATCTAAGTCACGTGGTCATGTGCCAATGAACTTTGAGGCAATTGATATATAATTTTAAATATTCTGACTTGGCAAAGGATAAAATTGTTTAATTTACAATCCGTTTTCCAAAAATCCTGATCATAGATCTTAATTTGCCATTAGCATTCGAGGACATGCATCACGCAAGCTAGCTAGGAGCAAGTTTCGTGGTCTGATCTCATCTATCAAAGATATATTGATACCGTTCAAGTATAATGCTTGGTAAAATTTTTATTTTTGTTATTTAATGGTTAAGAAAGTGATTTTAAGTGTATTAATATATATATATATTTAAAATATTTAAATATATTCAAAAAATGTGAAATTTTTTTTAAAAAAAATGAACTGGGCGGCAAGCTCATTGATAAGAACTGGATGGCACAGTAGCCCGACTCTTTATTTGGATGCACTATATGTACGTCACTACATGAGTGATGCTTTAGTTACAATGAGATTTCATAAAACTAAATCAATAAAATTAATGATGTGACTTGATGTGATACGTTAGATTTTACAACTAATTTTATTATAAAGTAAACCTAACATATTGTGAGAAGATAAAATATTATAGGTCCAAAATGGTTCTCAATATCCAACCCATCAAAGGGCCATCACTAAAAGATAAAGAAAGAGAAACAAAAATGAGACAAAGAAATGACAAGTGAAGACAATGTGTCAGAAGGAAAAGAGAAGAGAGAACATAAAGGAGGGGTGAGGTGATCTAAAGCAAATGCGGGTATTAGATAAAAGGTACGGACACATACGACTTTAGAGACTTTTGACTAGACTTTTCCAAGAAGCCTTAAGGCTTCCTCAACCTCACGGTAGGGATTCCAGCAAGGAGATCTCTACCAAAAAATAGACCTTCGAAATCTATTATACAGTAAGAATGAGAGACCATGAAAGATTGTAAGTGTAATATATAAAATCATACCAATTTATTAATTTATTTTTATGGCATCTTTTTGTAAATGTAACACTTCCCATTACTTCATTGTTAACTGATTGATCTCTCTATTCTAGGAGTTCGTTGTGAAGAAAACGTTTTAATTAATTGGCCTTTGTTAAAAATTTGGATCGATTGTTGGAAACTTGATCCAAGAAATCAAAACTCCTAAACAAGTTGATCATGATGTTGGATCGGCGATTGTCTATTGATTTGAAGAATCTGAAAGATTAATGGGCAGTACATTGAACTTGGTTTTCGAGCATTATGTTAACAATATTACGACTTGACAGGCTACAATGGCATACTGAACTGCTGATTTTTTTTTTAGTAATATATATATACTATATATTATAAATGGTAATGTTAGATGAATAGGATTTTTGTCCAATATTTCTATTTCCGATTTTACCCTTAATTTTAATTCAAAATTACAGTTTGTTTGCTTTTATTTCTGTTTTTTCAACAAATGTTTTAGTCTTTTTATAGTGCAGGGGTAAATTAGAGTTTTTTGTGATTAAAACGGCGCCCTTCTTGGTTTGGGAGGGGGTGGGCTGGATATGTTTGTGGCTAAAATGACGGCATTTTGGTTCTTGGGTTTAACGATTGATTTCGGGCTTAAATGAGTTAGACCTTTTTTTTTTTCAAATAAATAGCACATAGTTTAGTTAATTTTTTTCACTCAATATATGAAGTTTACATAAAATTGTATTAAGAGTTTAAAATATTAAAAAAATAAAATTTAAAATGTTGTAAAATTTTATTTGTTTTAAAATGTTGTAAAAATCATAGCCCTCCTTATTTATGTAAAGCCATGTTGATAACTTTGTTGCCTACTTATGGAATATATATATACACACACTAGTAAGGCCATACGTGCAACGGTTGATAAATATAAAGAAAAAAATAAAAAATAGTACAAAATAGTAAATGAGAAGATGAAAAAAGAAAATTAAACAAAATATAAAAAGTGAAAAAAGAAGTACAGACTTTACATACAATTTAGTGTCTTAATTATTTAAGTATATAATTACAACAGTGACAAGTTTAAGAATAAGAGATTTTGAGTGCTTAGGACATAGTTTGATTTATACGATGGACAGAGAGTACGTTGAGTTTATTCTAACGCAGTTGTTTATGTTGATTCATTTTTGCACGGAAGTTTATAATCCATTCATTTTCTGAAATTGTAGTTGCAATATTTGCTAAATATAGTAGGTGCTCCTATAATAATGAATAAATATAAAGACATAATGCATTAAATATTCTACCTCACTTGTGTGTTCGAAGAGATCAGCAGTTGTACAATTCAATATTTCTTTTGCTATCAGTCTGAAGATAACAACCGCTATACATCCAGTATCTCTTCCTCTATTTCTAGATAGACTCGACAACTAAAATTAATGAGAATATTAGTAATTGCATAATTTTAATAATTATTATGTTATATTTATCATGTAAGGAATGATCATTTAAAATGATGAGATAAAATGATTTACTATGGCTATAATATGGTCATGTTTTTGCAATTATAGCACACAAATTTTTCATTGTAGTCATATCCGGTTGCTTTATTACAATTTGCACGGAATATACAGTGGAACTTTAACGTGAATGAGATGTTGCCGATCTGGGTTGTGGGAGGCTTCATGCGTTCCTTGAGATTGACTGCCTGCATTGGTGGCTCACTGTGTATATTAAATTTTAGATACGGGTGATCCTGTGAGTTCTCTCTTTTATATCAAAACTCCACTCCCTCCTGAATCTTGCATACTTTATTTATTTATTTACCTACACAAGTAAATTTATCAATTATCACTATCATGCTCACTGCTAAAAAAAATTATCACTATCACTCGAAAATCAGAGAATTCAATAAAGAAATGAATTGTTACTATTTTTTGTCTCGCCCTCTCTCTTCAATGTCTGCGTGCTGAAAATTTGGAAATAAAATTTCATTTTTTTTGCACACTTTAATTGAAAATTTTAATATGTCTAATTTATTTTAGGGTATTTATTGTATTTTTTTGTATTTTTTGCAATAAATAATTGCTTAAAGTAGGTGGGATTATGCAGTAGAAATGTTAGCTCTTAAGAAGTAGGACAAACACATAGAATTTTTTTAAAAACTAAATTTATAAATTTATATAATAAGTTAAATTTATTATTTAAAAAATATATATATAAATCATGAAATACTTTCCCTCATCTTGTTAGGATGCTTTTGAAGTTAACTGTTTTGTCACTTAATGGGGTTCTATACTTCTATTGTATAAAATTATGAATCATCGAATACAATTACAAAATATCTATATTCCATTTTTTTATATATTCTTTTAAAAAAAAAAAGTAAAATCACAATAATTTCTAATATACATTGAAATGAATTAAGTGCAAGAAATAATTAATGTGGGCATGCATCGTTTAGATTGAATTAAAATCAAAGTCAAGAATATAAGATTTGGAGAAGATATTTCTTCTTTTTAAAAAACTAAAAAATAAAAAATGAAGACATTCCAATGGCTCTGGGCCTTAGACTCACCATTCGATAAAATGGAGAACAAAAAAAATGAATCCAATAAAATAATAGATATGGTGTAGTTTAGCACTCATCTATAATATAATTTTTTTAAAAATTAAAAATTTGTTTATTCTTTATTTTTTAATCCAGTTTTTATTTATTTTATATTTATTTATCTAGTTTATTTTACCTTCTCTATGTGTTCAAATCTCCATCGTTAGATTAAAATTAAAAATTCTAAGATGAAGGGCCAGGATTAAAGCCTAGACCCCATATTTTCCCCTCCCCTCTCTCTCGCCACCTCTTCTTAGCTAGCCACCGCCGCACATTGATGGTACCACGAACACACTGTCACGGGCGACTTTCCCACCCTAGGTCATTCTCTCTCTTCCATCTCGAAGCCCTCTTTCTCTCTCTAGCTCTTGGATCTCACCAAATCTATATACCCAACATGCACCGCTTTCCATAGCCACCGTGAGTGCCACCACGAGTGGTCCCCAACCCTCCACCAAAGCTTCCCCTCTCCCTTGCCGCCAATCTGCTCCATCCCTTCACGGATCCTCAACCGGAACTGCATTTCTCTAAAACAAATAATAAGGAGACGACGAAAATGGAAACTTGACAAAAACATAGATAAAGCAGGGGTAAAATGGAAAAAAAAAATTAGACGAAAATACTATTCCTCCTACATTCGCATTTATATATATATAGTAGATATATATGGTTTGACAAGTCTAATTCAACGAGATACGTCACTTCCCATGCGTCATCAACAAAACCCACCAATTAGGTTGTTTTTTATTTATTTAATGGTTAAGAAAATATTTTTTAATAAATTTATAATTTTTTTTGTATTTTTAAAAAATGTTTGAAGGGTTTAAAAAAATGTTCAAAGAAAAAAATTACATCACCATGTGTGCATCATCATCCTTTGTGAATATTAAATAAATAATTTGTAAATAGTAATGAAATAATTTGAATTAAATATTTTTAAAATTTTGAGAAAGTAGAGAAATAAAATTGAATAAAAAATATTATAAAAATATAGTTCTATAATATTTTTTTGTTTAGAAATTTTAAAAGATCGAAATTATTTTTTATTTAAAAATTTTGTATTTAAATTTCATTTAAAAATAAGATAGAATGAAATGAAATAAAATCAGATAAAAATTTTATATCTCACCTTATGCCCCAAAGTTGTCCTAAAAGTTGTTCGAGTCAGTAAAAGAACCAAACGCAAGCATTTATCCGTAAGAACACAAAAGCCATCTAACCACCGTCTTTTTTTTTTTTTTTTTTTTCTTTAGAAAAAACAAAAAAAACAAAAACAAAACAAAGCCCTTCTAACCACGACTCTGTTGCAACTTGCAAATTAAGCTACAAAATAGATCCGAGTCCAAAACATAAGAAAATCCCATCTCTAATAATCAATCGGTGGAGTAGAAGACCAAGCAAACCCAAGTCCCCCCTCCCCCATCTCTTCAATGCCGCTGGTAATCGAGCTTCATGGAGGAGGGCACTACCCCATCGTATGAGCGATGATTTTGTCATCTCAACCCTATAATCGTAAATATAGAAGATGGTCACTGCTGCGATCGATCTCTTCCACCTAATGTTCATGTTTTTGATAGTTGCTAAGTAATTACAGTTATTTGCCATCGGCAATCTATATTCTTCCAACCTGTGAGACAGCAGCAATTAAAATAGTAAATTTAACTGGACAGGAAAGGATTGTAAAATGCATACTAAAAAAAAAAAAACCATCAAAGTTTCAAACACAAGATGGTAAGTTTAACACTAATCAAGAAAAGTACTCGCTCGGAAGCATTCTTGTGGCCATGTAGCACCATACCCCCATCCTGACTTCTCGACAATGCATCATTTTAACAAATAACATAAATCATGCAACAAATTACGATATGGGTTCCTTTAACCTACATGCACAACGTGCAACCTCAGGTCCTACATAAAGATGTCACGCAACCTTAGGCAATATGTTCAGTGTCTGAAGGCTGAGGAACACTTACCAACGGTGTTCATGAAGTCATCCTCAGCCAGCATGAAGATCAAATAAGAATTCAGAGTGCATGTGTTAAAACCGTGTCATCTGCTGTAGCATTTGGGGACCAGTAGATTGGGAAACCAACTGCTCTGGACTAATGGAAGGTCGTACCAAGTAGTTGGCACCAACTGGATTAGTCAGTCCCTGTCTTATCATCTCTTTGGCATTACTTGTATTTGCTTCAGGGTGAGGGGATTCCATTAATGTG
The DNA here is from genome assembly GCA_011037825.1 of Carya cathayensis. Lineage (NCBI taxonomy): Eukaryota > Viridiplantae > Streptophyta > Magnoliopsida > Fagales > Juglandaceae > Carya > Carya cathayensis. Next base: position 1,049,135 of record QGSO01000251.1, on the reverse strand, counting down.
CGTATCTGACCAAGTTGTTAATGTAAAAAGAGAAGGTATTATTGCCAAATAGAAGAATAATCCAGATCCAACATAGGTACATATATACTAAGGAACTTACAACATCAAGACGCTTCTTGTGGAGATCAGTTGACAGCTGCAAGATTTAAGTTCAAGGAATCAAAACATGTTTTTGAATTGTTAATTATTTCAAGAATAATGGAGCAGAATTAGATTGGGTGAGGATGGTATTCTAGTTAGATTGGATATGGAAAAGGCATATGATCATGTCAACTAGGAGTTTCTCTTATACTTGGGAGATATGGATTTGGGGAGAAGTGGTGTTTGTGGAATCAATGTGGATCAAGCATTCTATGTCGACGGTTAGATTCTCTATTTCGGTGAATGGCACTCCGGCTGTTTTTTTAATAGTTCCCGTGGCTTGAGACAAGGGGATCCTTTGTCTCTTTTCTCTTTGTCCTTGTTATGGATCCTTTGAGTATAATGATTGAAGCTGCGGTGAATGGTAGATTCTTATCGGGATTTTCGGTGGGAGATGAGACTTGAGGCAGTATAAAAGTATCACACCTTCCTTTTGCATACAACACTTTAATTTTCAGTGAGACCAATCAGGATCATCTTCGGTCTTTGAGAGCCCTTCAGCTTTGTTTTCAAGCTGTTTCTGGCCTTAGAATTAATTTATCTAAGTCTGAAATTGTTCCAGTGGGTTATTCTAAATATTTTTGATTTGGCTAACATCTTGGGGTGTAAAGTATCTTCTTTAACTTGAGATATCTAGGTCTTCCATTTGGTGCTCATCACAAATCTTTAATAATTTGGGACGGAGTGATTGAGAAGATTGAGAGGAGGTTAGCTGGTTGGAAAAAGCTATATTTATCTAAAGGGGGGAGAATTGCTTTGATAAGGAGTACATTGTCTAATCTTCCTACATATTTCCTCTCTTGTTTTCCTATGCTGGCAGGGGTGGAAAATAGAATTGGGAGGATCTTTCCGAATTTTCTGTGGGGATGTAATGGGGAGGAAAGAAAGTTTCACTTGGTTAGTTGGAAGGTGTGTTCACTGGTTTCTTGTGTGGAGGATTGGGGGTGCGAAATTTGGGGCTCTTTAACAAAGCTCTTCTTGGAAAATGGCTTTGGAGGTTTCATCTTGAGAGGCATGAGCTATGGAGAAATATTGCTGATGTTAAATATGGTAGGATGTGGGGGGGTTGGTGTTCTAACGAAGTTAAGAGTGTATGGGGTGGGGTTGTGGAAGTCTATCCAGATGGGTTGGGGGGAACTTGTTTATCATGTTAAATATAAGGTGGGAGATGGGACAATGATTAGTTTTTGGCATGATATATGGTGTGGGGATTCAGCTCTTAAGAATGTTTATCCCTCCCTATTTAGGATTGCTTGAGATCAAAGACACTGCAGTGGCTGATTCCTTTATTTTTTTAAACAATAATTTTCAGTGCAATGTCAATTTTATTAGATCTGTGCATGATTGGGAAGTGAATGTAGTCTCTTTAACTTTTTTGGAAGATTATACGATAAGAAGATTGTTCAAGGAAGGGAGGATAGTCTGCAGTGGGTTCATGCTGGAAATTTCAGATTTTCGGTTAGCTCCTTACATAAGGCGTTAACCAGTCATTGTGTCAATAAATACCCCTGGAAATGCATTTGGAGATCTAAGGTACCTAGTAAGGTGGCATTTTTCTGCTGGTCGGTGTCTCTCGGAAAAATTTTGACCACATATCACTTGAGAAAGCGCAGATTATTTGTCGTGGATTGGAGCTACGTGTAAGAAAGATGGTGAATCTGTTGACCATTTATTTCTTCATTGTGAGGTGGCTAAGATTTTGTGGGATGAGATTTTTCGTAGGATGGGTATTGCTTGGGTGATGCCTAAGCAAGTGGTGAATCTTTTTGCATGTTGGCAAGGTTTTAAGGGGAGACATCGTATTGTTTCCATAAGGAAGATTATCCCTTTGTGTATGATGTGGTGCTTATGGTTGGAAATGAATGGGCAGTGCTTTGGGTTAAGCCTCTTGTATTTAATGGAGATAATCTTCACGATTTCCTTTTAGCCTTCTCTATTTCTTAGCTTGTATTTAGGTATATTCTCTTCTGTACTTCCTGTGTACTTGGGCTATATCTATTTACTTGGCAATAAAATTTACTTTTTACTTATAAAAAAGAATAATGAAGGCATAAGTGTTCAATGACATGCTTCTAAGACCAATCTGCAATGAACATTTATTTTGGCAAAAGGGTTTCTATTTGGTGTGTGTTTGGGTGGTGTTTTTTTTTTTTGTTTGGGGGGGGGGGCTTTACGTGTAACTACCGTCAGCACATTATGTGTCGTACACCAATAAAATTAATGAATCCGCAAAACCAAGTGATAGATATAAATTACTACAGTAAGTGTGAAAATTCAGAATCTAAACTAAATATATACTGCAAATTCATCTTAAAAGATCCTGGATTTTATCTTTAAATAGTTTTTTAATACAATTACACCCAATTGTAATTGTAAGACCTGAGCTTTTATATTTGTGAGTTTAAAATATTTTCTCTGTACACTTTTCTTCTTCAATGGTGATCGTGGGCTTTTGATTGTGAGATTTTGCTTAAATGGGTCCTTCGAAAGCTGTTGTTATAGAGTTAAAGTCATTTGAGGTGTCAAGGGATGGCCGTTGGTTGCTCCTTACTGAAAGAGGGTGGAAGTTTGTGAAAAATATGTGTTTGGAGTTGGCCACGGCACACTAGTTCACCAAAGCTTTGGAGGATTGTTTGAAGGGTGTTGGCCACGGCACACTAGTTCACCAAAGCTTTGGAGGATTGTTTGAAGGGTGGGAGAAAGGAGTTCTATACAGCCCATCGGGTGGGAGAAAGGAGTTCTATACGGCCCATCGGGTGGGAGAAAGGAGTTCTATACGGCCCATCGGGAAGGTTATAGGGGCTTCATAGCGCAGAGGTGCTCAAACTCCCAAGGCGCGTTCATGGCTTTGGTGGAGTACAAAGGGGGTTGTAGCCGAAACTGCATTTTTATACCTGAAGACAGAGAAGGAAAGGAATGGAGGAAGCTGGTGGAGGTTATGAGGGAGGCTGGAAGAGAAGGTCGCTTTGTTGGGGCGGCACTGCCAGCGATGACAATAGCATCTTCTACCCAGTTGTACATGGAGACTCTCAAACAACCAAGGGTCCAGGACTGTTCTTGTGAACCTGCCAGGCTGGGTGCTGGTTCTGACATTTCGGCTCAATTGAGAGGAGCTGCAACAGTCAGGAAGTGCCAACTTTTCTATGTGGCTTAGAGACTTGAGGGTGGTGGCAAGGGAGCTGTCGATCTAAATAAGGATATGGTGCTTCGGGCGTTGAGTGATTTGCAGAATAATATAACTTGGCTGAAACGGTGCATTGAGGAGGAAGAAGGGATGGGGGTGGGCTTGGGTCTAGGAGATGGGCCAAGTGAAGGTAACATTAGGGAGCCCAGCGTTTTACCAACCAACGTGGGTATTGGTGTGGGCGTGGGCTTGTATGCTGGACCCAGCACTAACGGGTCCCAGCAGGCTGGCTGTAGGGTTGGGCTCAAGCCCGCGAATCAATCTGGTATCAAGAGTCTGGTGAAGCCCGTGTGGCAAATTAGGCCAAGGGATGACCATGGGCCTTCGATCAGTCGGAGTCTGGCATCCTCACCTGTAAAAGCATCGTTGACTGTTCGATAGGCTGAGGAGTCTTTGATGGAGCTGCAGATGGTGAAAGAGACAGTGGAAGAGGCGACGACAAAAGCCTCTGCAACAGTCTCTTTTGAACAAGATAACGCTGATGAGTACTTGTGTGCTAATCTCCAGCACATCTAAGCCAAATAACGCCGATGGGTGACAGGACAGAGGTTGCCACCCCTCTGACGATGGCATCTTCTCCAGTGAAGGTTATGTAGCAAATGGACGATATGGGTGATACCCAAGACCTATTTTTAGAGGAAACAAGGGACATGGGTGCAGATGAAGGGTCTTCTAAGAGCCTTATGCTGATACAAGGTCCTTCGGAATGGGGAGTATGGGAATTTTTCTGCAAAGGGAGAGCTGAGGACTCCGCTAGTTTCGCAGTGGGCTAACAAAGAGGGGGGGAACCCTTTCCTCTTAACTGTATGCTTCCAGATTAGTCTAATGCTTTGAGTTGGGTTCTGCAGAAGTTAAAAGGAAATTCAAGTTTGTGTAGGAATGGAGTGTGAAGGTTTTGAGGAGCAATTTATGGCATTGCTTACAGCCATTGAAGCTGGTCATGTTGATCTTAAAAATCAGATTCAAAAAAGCAGAGGGAGCTAAAGAGGCTAACATGGTCTCTTAATTATGAGGGTAGTGCAAGTCGAGAGAGAACTAAAGGGAAGGGAATAGTACCTGTTCTATGAAGCCTAAAATTGTTTCTTGGAATGTCCGAGGGCTTAACAAGGCAAATAAACGTTTTCGTATAAAAAAATTTCTTCATGAGTGGAGGGCGGACATAGTATGCTTACAGGAAACTAAATTGAAATATGTTACAAGAATTATTGTTAGAAGTATATGGAGCTGTACATATATGGATTGGACTTGTCTTGCAGCTGATGGGTCTTCGGGAGGTGTATTAGTGATGTGGGATAGAAGAGTGGTGGAGCGTATGGAGAACTTTATAGGAGAATACACAGTGGTATGTTCTTTTAGAAGTGTGGAAGATAACTTTATGTGGGCCTTTGCTGGTATATACGGGCCAAACTTGGACAGCAATAGAAGTATGTTATGGGAAGAATTAGCCGGAGTAGATAGCTGGTGGGAATTACCATGGTACATAGATGGTGATTTTAATGTTGTAAGTTTTCCAAGTGAACGCTCAGGAGTTAGTAGAATGCGACCAGCATGACAGAATTTTCTGAATTTATCTTCGAATTGAATCTAGTGGCCTCTCTTGGGAGGGGCATTCACGTGGTCAAATAATCATACCTGGTCTAGATTGGACAGATTTTTAGTATCTTCGGATTGGGAATCTCGCTATTTGGAAGTATGTCAAAGGAGGCTGTCTCGTCTGTGCTTAGATCATTTTCCTGTTTTGCTTGATTGTGGTGGTATCCAAGGAGGACGTAGGTATTTCAAATTCGAAAATGTGGCCAAAGACTGAAGGTTTTGTGGACAGGCTTTGGCAATGGTGGTCTTCGTATCAATTTGATGGAACCCCTAGTTTCCTTCTTGCAGGTAAACTAAAAGTTCTAAAAAATGACTTGAAGATTTGGAACACACAGTCCTTTGGCAACATAGGGGAACGAAAGAAGTCAATATTCGAAGACCTTCAGGAGCTAGAGAGGACACAGGAGGGCCGGGCTCTTTCCTTGGTAGAAATATCTCGAAAGTTAGAGGTGGCTACTGAATTAGAGAGGGTCATTTGTTGGAAGAGATTTCGTGGCGCCAAAAATCCAGACCTTTGTGGTTGAAAGAAGGGGATCAAAGTACAAAATTCTTTCATAGAGTGGCCAATTCTCACAGGAGAACCAACACTATAGAGATGCTGAATATAGAGGATGCAACATGTACTGAGGCCCCTATAATTAGAGATTGAACATTTGCTTACAAAACAAATGGGGTGGCGGCCCAAGCTCGATGCTCTAGCTTTCGATTCTATTGACCCACATGATACTTCGAGGTTGGAGAGGCCCTTCGAGGAGATGGAGATTCATGATGTAGTGAAAAAAATGGCCAAAGACAAAGCACCTAGGCCGGATGGATTTTCTATGAGATTTTTCCAAACTTGTTAGGAAGTGGTGAAAGGAGACTTATTGAAGGTGTTTCAAGAGTTGTTCATGGCTCGTAATTTTGAAAAATCCTTAACACCACGTTTATAGCATTAATTCCCAAGAAGATTGGAGCATCGGATGTCAAAGATTTTCGGCCCATTAGTCTCATAAGTGGGGTGCATAAGATCATCTCTAAGGAGCTTGCAAACGAATTAGGGGAGGTGTTGGGGAAGATTATAACAAAACCCTAAAACACATTTGTATGAGGAAGGCAAATCCTAGATTCGGTCCTTATTGCCAATGAGTGTCTAGATAGCAGACAAAAATCCGGTAAATTAGGGATCCTATGTAAGTTAGATATGGAGAAGGCATATGATCATGTTAATTGGAATTTCCCAATCTACTTGCTTGGAAGGTGTGGCTTTGGGGAGAGAGGGTGCTTGTGGATTGGATGATGCATATCAACAACGAGATTCTCTGTGCTGGTAAATGGTAGTCCAATTCGATTTTTCAACAGGTCACGAGGTCTGAGACAAGGGGATCCACTGTCCCCACTCCTCTTTGTTATTGTTATGGAGGCATCGAGTAGAATAACTTCGGTGTTGGTTTGCAGTGGTTTCATGGCTGGATTCTCAGTCGGTGACCCCACTAGGGGTACTATTAACATTTCCCATTTTTCATTTGCAAATGATACAGTTATATTTTGTGAGGCAGAACAAAACCAAGTGCAAGCATTGAGAGCACTCCTACTTTGTTTTGAAGCGGCATCGGGTTTGAAAGTGAACCTTCAAAAATCTGAATTGGTGCCAAATGGTAATGTTTGTAATATTAGACAACTAGCTAACACTTTAGGATGCAAGGTGTTTGCCTTACCTATGAATTACTTGGGTCTACCATTGGGGGCTGCCTCAAGGACAGTAACAATATGGGACATAGTGATCTAAAAGATCAAGTGCAGACTGGCTGATTGGAAGTTGTATTTTTCGAAAGGGGGCAAGATCACTTTAATCAAAAGTACCATTTCTAATCTACCAATGTACTTTTTATCTCTTTCCCAATTCCAACAAGTGTGGCGAGCCGAATTGAGAAACTGTACAGGGACTTCCTTTGGAGTGGCATGGGGGATGACTTTAAATTCCATCCAGTCAAAAGGACTAAGGGCAGGTTTGGCAAGTGAGATGAGACACAATTCGCATTTCATCTCATCTCATCGTTACAATTTTTTTAAATTCTCACATAAAATATAAGAAACAATTCAACTTTTTCAAATCTTAATTCAACTTTTTCAAATCCCAAAACAATAATAATATTAAAAAATAATATTTTAAACTTTCATCTAAAACCAAAAATTCTCATCTCACTATCCAAACCTACCCTAAGGTATGTTCCCCACTTCCCATGGGAGGGTTGGGTATTAGAAATCTAAGAACTTTCAATAGAGCATTATGTGTTCTCTTGTCACACTAGACTTATGTTGGGATATGGTTCTAGAATAAAATTTTGGAACGACATATGGTGTGGAAATAATACACTATTCCTTCAGTATTCAAGATGGCATGCGAGAAAGAAGCTTCAGTGGCTGATTTTATGGTGATAACTGGGGATCAAATACAGTGGAACATAATCTTTAGCAAGGCAGCTCAAGAGTGGGAGGTTGGTAGTTTTGAGGAATTCTTTCGACTTTTATATTATGTAAGATTGAGCATCCAAGGAAATGATAAGTTGTGGCAGGTGCTGGCAAGTAAAGCCACATTCTCGGTTCGATCGTTCTATAAGTCTCTCACACAGGTTCAAAACACTCAATTTCCATGGAAGAGGTTCTGGCGTAATAAGGCGCCTCCCAAAGTGACTTCCTTAGCATGGACAACTTCATTGGAAAAGATCTTGACGACGGATAATTTGCAAAGACATGGGGTGACCATAATAGACTAGTGCTACAAGTGCAAGAAGAGCGGTGAAACTGTGGATCATCTTCTACTGCATTGTGATGTTGCTAGAGTGTTATGGGTTGAGGTGTTCAGTAGACTACAGGGAGCGTGGGTTATGCCCGCCACAGTGGAGCACTCTTGGCTTATTGGACAAATTTAGGAGGTATTCCACAAATCAAAACCGTGTGGAAGATGGTCCCTATTTGCATTCTATGGTGCTTATGGCAAGAGTGGAATGATAGGAGTTCGAAGACTAGGAGTGATCTTTTGAGGATCTTAGATCGTTTACTTATAAAAAAAAAAATTACACCCAATTTGTCACACCAAGTTGTGCATAACATCTTTTTTTGAGCAAGAAGGCGCTATGCAAGTACACATGGCATATACAGTAGATACACCTAGTCAGAAAGAGCAAAAAGATCAATAAAGTCCTGAAAACTAAAGCTGGAAGAACATATGTATGCTGTCATCCAACGAGAAGAGAACTAAAAAAGGAATCCTTTTAACTCCCCCATCATCTTATCACAATCTGACAATAACAAAAACAAATGCAATATGCTTACAGGTTTGCTTTGGTACTTCCGCTCTTCACCTGAATATCCTGGTATGTTCAACTGCCAATTCTTCTCTGCACAATATTTCCGTCAGTTAAAGTTGTTACGGTTCTATTTTCTCCACTAAAAAGGAAATAAAGAAAACATGTGAATCAATGCTATTTTGTTTTATTGTTTTATAAGTATGAATCAGTGCAGTTTTAGTGCAAACCCGTATCATCAATAAATTACATCCCATGTGGATATGCTATACTTTCAATCCATGCATTTCGTGTTTGTTTGAAGTTTGCTCCCATAGATATTGCAAACATACCCCTGAGATCAATCTTAGAGGCCCCCTATTTAGTCTTTGTTAATCACACCATAGACCAGGTGAAAAAATAAAACTTATATGAGCCGCATCTTCCTTTGCACTATATGTTAACTCAACAAAAATGAAAAGACAAACAGGTTTACAGATGGTGCAAAGGTGGAGAGAGTCATTCACCATCCATCTTCCTCTGCAGTGCTGACATACCAAAGACTTTGAAAACTGAGAAATCGTTATCTGTTTTGTATTCAAGTAGGAGTTTTCTTTTGATAAGTAAGAATGTATTTTCTATGCAATTTTTGTCAACAAAAGTGGTATTCAACAACAAAGTTTAAATTGGTTCAACACAAAATCACATTAGTAAACGAATGTGGAATTTGACAACAACAGTAAAAAAAATAAATTTCCAGAATCAGTAACTTTCCAGACGAGCTTTTGCAAGTCATATGAGGTTTTTATTTTTGCAAAAATTCAGCCAGTCAGAGAAACTAAAAAAATCAGTGATGAAATTGTTGTGATGCTCAACCATTATGTTATACATTTTATATTATAAATCATCTGATGACATGTGTTGTAGTTCAGTACAAACCTAGGTGTAGTAATAAATCCTTGGACTCTAAAGTTGATGATTTCCGATGTTTTGCCAAACTGCATGCAAATGTAGTCACCTGCAAATAGATACAACTTATTTTCTGTAAGACCACCATAATCTCACCTAAAGCACAATAATCATTAACCATAACTGTCATTTCAGGGTAAAGGATACAACGTGTAAGGATGAGAGTGGAAAAACTTCAAACACAGTTCTATAGGTGAATCCCAACTCCAGATGATTTCCTTAAAGCAGAAAACAAAAAGATCTCAAATATCCTACTGTAATATTAACACAAGTAAATCAATCCAACCGGATAATTTCAAGCTTGATATACAAATGAAGGAGCTATTAATATGCAGGACTTATTTCTGTACTTTCTGGTTCATTGTGAGATGTTGGACGTTTTTCATACATCACAATTACCTTAATTCCAACTACACCCATAGCAACCATTCAAACTCAAACATGAAGTTCATACTAAGATTTTTAGGTATATAAGTACAGAATCTGTGCTCTAACTTCTAAGATAAATATTTCTTTTGATAAGGAGGTGATCAAAAAATTTTGATTACCAACTTATAAAAAAAATTATCTTAGAGCACAGAATCTGGCAGAGACTAAAGGGCGATCTGGCAGAAATTTGAAGAAAAATTAGTTTGAGAGGGGGGATCTGTTTGGACTTGTAGACAGACATGCACGTGCATCTTAAAAAACTATATTTGATAAATAGCAGCAGTAGAGAGCCTCACAGAATCAATGAAGTCGTCAGCAATCTCTAAAAGAAGATCTTGAACTTCAGGATCCAGCTTTCCCTGTGAATCCACCTGAGCACAATCCCAGGTGAAAAATATATCATTAGAGTGGTGAAAAGCAAGAAAGAAACTGATATCTTTGGATATAAACAGGATAAACAGAGTGGACATGCAGTAAGGACCTGTGAAACCAAATCCTGTATTTTTCTTTTCCCAAGAAGTTGATTGGTCGCTTCTGTTCCTTGGCTAGAACTCCCCCCTGGTGTTGTTGTACCAGATGCAGTAGCATCTGGTTGTGATCCTGTCAAACTAAGTGATTTCTGGCCTGTGGGTCCAGGGACCCTAGGAGAATACTGCTGCTGCTGATGCAGAGGCAGTTGTTGCAATTGTTGTTGTACGGGTGGTTGTAGTTGCTGTTGTTGTTGTTGTTGCTGCTGCTGCTGCTGCTGCTGCTGATGTAGTTGTGAATGCCCCATTGGTTGCTGCTGCTGTACCAGCTGGGATAGTTGCTGTTGATTCAAGCCCATAGAGTTTTGCTGCAACTGCTGCTGAAAGAGGGCGTGCTGCCTCTGATGAAGACGGAGTGAACCTGAACCAGTGCCAGAGATTGGTTGCATTGATTTCAACCACTGTTGCTGTGATAAAGAGTTTTGTAGCATGGCTGGCTGTCCATTCTGAGACAAGCCAGGTAACTGAGAGTTCATAAATGCCAGTGATGACGTCCTGGGTAAGCTTTGAATCTGCAAGTTTGTAAAGTTAAAGCGAATGTCATGATCATGGATAAAATTTTATATGCAAAGCATGCAAACAGAACCCAGCGAAACCGCATCACATAAGATTGTTAAGGCTGAGAAATACTCTATACAGCTGTATCCATTAAGTATAACAATGACATCAATGAGAATTTAAAAAAAAAAATACGACTCACTGAAAAAGGTACATAATACAATGACTTGTCTGCACGGGACTTCCAAATACTCCCAAGGTGTTATAACATGATTTTACCCAGTTAACATCGTACATGAGATTATATTTAGTATCAGGGGGACCAAAAGCAAATTTCCCAATTAAAGAGTTAGTGATTGAGTTCCCAATTCCACTCTTGGAAAATCTCCAGAATGTTGTCGAATTTGGAGCATCTAAGGAGAAAGTCAACCAAAACATGATGCTTGACCCCAACTATTGCAGAAACCCTCAAAGTGCATCCAAGAAGTGTTGGATTGTGTACTTTAGTTTAATTTTCAAACTAGGATGCTGTCTTGCTTCTGAAGTTCAGATTACAAATAATTCCAAATATCTCTCAGATTCAATAAAGTATGTACCTTTAGCGTTAGAAAAAAACTATAACATCTATATCCCACAAAGGAAACTTAATTTTTTTTGTCCATAAAAAGAAACTTTATTAATGAGAAGTGGCATAGCCCAAGTACACGAGACATATACAAGAGCAACACCCATGCATGATTGTCTTAAGACATAGGAAACTTAAATTTATAACATGAGAAAAATGGACAACTACATACAAAAACATATAGATGATGAGAAAAATAATTGAAAGAGTATAACCATCACTAGTTAACCTAATTCGGCAACTGAATATACATTAGGCAACAGTATACCTGTGCAGAGTTGAGAGAACTTTGATGCTGCAACTGTTGCCTCATCTGACCCGGGTTAATTCGCTGGGCATAATTGGTGGCCCCATTCGCTCTTATTTGTGAGCTCAAATTAAGTGGCCCCATCATCCCCATTGCTTGCATTCCTTGTAAAGCTTGACCAGCTGGGTTACCTGGATGAAATTGAGTCCCTTGGACCAGTCCAGCTTTCTGCCTTGGCTGCATCCAATATTTCAAATTTTTTCTTCAACAGAAATGATTTTCAATTGAAAAATGCAAGGGGTTCAATTGCCAGGTAGCGTATGCTTGAAAATAACCAAGCAGGATATTAATACAAAGTTTGATATTGTAACATATATTTTGTTAATTGTGTTCCTAATGTGATCAAGTCTACTTCACTATACGATTGGGTTACATTTCGTAGGAAGTGCTTGGTGTCCAGGGAATTCCAATTCATTGGATAATCATAAACCATTTCTAATAGTTCACTGTTAAGCGCAAGAATAACATAGTTGTGCAAAAGGGCGTTTTCCCCAAGAAGCGGCTATATCAAATGGACCATTTGCTAACGTGCCATCCATGAACAACTCCAAATCTCCTTTACCAACTTCTAAAGTCTAAAACCGACAAAAAATTTTACCTTCCAAGACAAGCAAAAAGCACGTAAAAATGCTATGTAGACGACAGTAGAGTTAAACGATAATCCAATTTCTTACCGATGCTAGCAACTGGGGTTGCATATTGAACTGCGCAGCAGCCGCGGCGGCGGCTGCGCCTGACAACATGGGCAGGTGGCCGCTCTGCCCAATCAGCGCTGAACGGGACAAGTTCCCACCAGTACTCAATTGCTGCTGATTTTGCTGCTGAATCCCACCAGACCCACCAAAATTCACATTCCCATAAACCGCCTGCTGTTGCTGTTGCTGCCTTATAACCCCAAGCTGCTGAAACTGATTCAACCGCGACATGGACGGTGAGCGTTGCATGCTTTGCTGGATTTGATAATTCGACATTCCGGTGACATTCTGGGTCAAACTCTGCGGTTGCTGAGATTGCTGCTGTTGGGATTGTTGCTGCTGCGGTTGTTGTTGCAGCTTCAGATGTTGGTAATCTAATCCAACGGCTGGGGTGAGCTGCTGATGTTGTTGCGGTTGTGGTTGGGGGAGAGGGATTTGTGGAGGGGAGGAGATATGGTCAAGGGAAGGGGAGTGGGAGTGTGAAAGGGGAGAAGGTGAAGGGATTGGTGGTGGGTTCGATGAAGAATTTGATGGATTTTGAGTAATTCCGGTATTTGTGGGCGTGGGCGTAGGCGCTTGTGTTGCAATTGTCGTTGGTGCTGGTGGTGTCGCAGTTGTTGGGTCGATGGGGTTTGGGGGTTGGAGGGGTTTTGGAGATGATGCTGCTGCTGCCGCACTTTCTGCCATTTCTTCTGAGAAATTGGGTTAATGGGTCTCTGCGCTTTTCTTCTGCCTAATTCATATTTCAGGTTCTGAAATCTGATATCTGATGGGGGCGGAGGGTCAATGGATCGAAGCCGAAGAAAACTGAGAAGGACGGGAGAGGGGGTTGAATCTAGGCCGTACACGTCAGAAAAGGAAGGCTAGAGGATGATTCACACGTGTACTTCTTGGCTACAGAGGCTGTAAAAGTCAACATTAACTTGGGTGGACTGGATCGAGTAGTGATACGGTGAGAGCGGCCCGTTTTACTTTTCGTGAGCTTTTATTTCATCCATTTTATTGAATTTAATATTTTTCCTTTCCGCTTTTATCCATTTTATTTTTCTTTGTTCTTTTATTCGTTCCACTTGTATTAGAAAAAGATATTATTATATATTTTCTTTTTGAACCTTATCTTTTTTTAAAAGGCCAAACAGCCAAACAAATATCATAAAAGTAATGACTAATAGAAATGTATCATATTAACAATAAATAAATATATGCGATACTTCATACTGATTGATAGAGATAAATGATATATAAGATCTCATATTATTTATGAATAATAAGTATTTATTCTTTATAATAATTTCGATGACTCTAATTTTATCGTTGACTAATCATTTTATAATACATGTCAGATGCAGCTCTGGACTGAACATGATAAATAGTATCCCAATTTGATAATCGTTCAAGTGAGATTTCAATTGTACCGTTCACTCAAATTTTTTGAGCATTGGCCCATATGTGATTTACATATGGGTTATGTGAAAGAAAGAGTTGCTTACAAAAATATATATAAGTATTTATTAGTCATTATGGATTTATCTATATTGATATTAGATAGTGAAATGTTATGAAAATATTCCACTACTATTCATTACTTTTTATTTATTTTTTATTATTTTGTGCTATTATTTAATATTTTATTATTATTTTTTAACTATTTTTTCACTACTATTAACAGAATATTGGAGATCACCCTACTACCCAAACACCAAAAAAAAAAAAATCTTGTTTTTTTCTAAACTTGTTATTTCTAATTGGGGTATTTATTTATTTATTTATCAAAATACATGAAAATGATCAATATATATTATTTGTTTGTAGTTAATCTAACATATTTTACACATTATACATCATCACCGTAAACATGCGCGATGTGCATGAATAGCTAAGTTTGTTAAAGACAAAAATATATATATTTTACAAGAAGTTAGCAAAAAATCAAAATCTTTAGAAGAGTGTTAATGTTGACATTTTTATCTTCAAAATTTTAGTTGGGTTTCCCATCTTTTACTCTCTTTTGTTTTTATGTTAGTGATAAGAAAACTCACAATCTTTGTTTTAGTGAAGAGATGCACAAAAATTTTATATATATATATATATATATATAATGTTACTTTGTCCCTTCATTTTGCTTCCTTATTTTGACTACTCATATATTTAATTTTTTTTAATTTTTTTATTTATTGATTAAGAAAGTGATTATTATTATATTAACATATTTTTGTTATATTTTTTAAAAATATTTAAAGATGTTAAAAAAATATGAATAAAAAAAACTAGAAACTAAATTTTATCTAGGGGGCACGCCCAGCGGCCACTGCTAGGCAGCATCCTAGCAGTACTCATATATAGATTATGCCAAAATAAAGAGACATAATTTAAAGAAAAAAAGGGTAGAGAAAAACTAAAGATTGCTAATTTAAATCAGAATTATTAATTTAATTGAAAAATATTAATTGTTATTACGTAATTTAAATGAGTTAAATAAAGTTTCATAGATTTATTATTATATTTATTTGTCTGCTTATAGTTAGGAAGGTGGCGGAGGCCCGGGGGTCACTAATTTGTTTGATTGTTGAGGTTATATCATATAGTCACTTTTGCGTATTTCCTGTGCATTTCACTGATATGATTGGCTTGATTAATTTATTTTTTAATACACAACTAATCATATCACTGGAGTGCACAAAAGAATTCACAAAAATAACTGCACATAGAATTTTTGTATCATGTTATTGTGTTATTAGTAAGGAGAGCAGTGTCGACATGATAAACTTCTTCGGCATGTTTCGATTAACAAAAACGGAAAACGTCTAAAGTTGAAACGACCATTTAAAGTCGATGAACTTCGCTGCAACAGGCTGAATAAATATTCATTACTTTCCTCAACTCTTAGCAGTTATTGCAGTAGCCAGCTCTCCCTCCTCCCCTCCCCAAACGAAGAGATTTCCCGTTTTCAGCCCTTGTAGCGACATGACACAGAGAGATATCTTTCCTTTACATTGGTCTCTATATATATATATATATATATATATATATATATATATATATATATATATATATTTTTGGTGTTGTGTGGGGGGGGAGGATACATTTCTCACACATTCTAAAATTTGAAATAACAGGAAACAGGAGCGCAAAATCGTAAAGCTATCATACAACCTAACAAAAAGAAAGCCGCATTTCATCTTCAATAGCTCTATCCTACAATCACACACTGTACAAGAAATCTACACTTTTAAGTGCACAAAAAACCAACTTGAAATGCTGAAGTTGTTCCAAGCACCGTACCAAAGCCGGAAAATTTATGATTCATATCATATTAACAAGCTAAAGCTTCTCTATAGCAAGAATGTGCTCATGGGATTTGCAAAGAAATGCTCACGAAAATATAAGTTTGTGATGCCGGCGTTTCTTCCAAGGAGGGTGCCAAGAATGGCAGGAGGCGCATTGGATGTAGTTTGATGCATCTTCTTCACATAGAGGTGTTTATCCAGGATCATCAAATCCAATAATTTTCTACTGCTCTGTAAGGAATTTAGAGCTTGCATTAGCGCTTCTATTCACAAAGAATGTGCTAGTAGCAGTCCATAGATATGCATAACAGTCATGAAATGACAAGCATAATTGATAATCCCCACATGAAGAGCGAAGAAAAATTATTCAGAAAACAGAACTTATAATTTCGACTGAGAAAGGGACAAAGTTTCCCAAATAATATTTTTTTCAAGGCAGGATAACTCAAGATTTCTAGACTTCATACTTCCAATATAACGTCCAGAGGAGTTAAAAAGTTTACCTGGGGATTCAATATATCCATCTCACGGATAATGTCACCCTAACAATAGATGGAAAAAGAAAAGTAAGAAAACATAAAAAGCAATGTCTTATGCCTCCCAAACTGCCAACTCAAGCTGATAAGACTAGTCAGACCAAAAACAGAAGTAACTAAAACGGATTTTTTTAAAACAAAAGCACAAATGAAAAAAGCATGTACCTCTAATATCCCGGGATTTTGCATTACAATTCCAAGAATACGGCGTTGAAGTCCCTTGTAAACAATTTTGTTAATGGTCCCGTCTCCATTTATCCATGGTAATATTGGCATACACACTTCATCAGAAGAGATTGCAAAGGTCCCATCCTCGTTATCTCCTCCTGGTAAAACAGCTTTGCCCTGCATGTTATTTGTTTGACTTTCCTTTGAGGGATTGGCATCCTCTTCAGGAAGGTTAAGAATAGTCACTTTATGCAAACTGTCAGCACTCAAGCTAACTTCTCTTTGTGAATTAGCATCACGAAAAACACTATTTTCTGGCAGGAGGATCGAATGGTCATCACCAGTCCTTCCCGAGGACTTCATTGATGAGGGTGATTTAAGATCTTGACAAAAATCTGATATTGAGGTCAAAAAGTACTTGGAACGATATAGAGAATCAACAACACGAACAGAGTCATAAGCATTGACCTGTATAAAAAGCCAAAACACAATGAGTTACAATTGCATATAATTTTCACATCCAACTATGAGTGAACTTCCAATCCTAACAACATTAAACAGGACAATAGGAAAATATATAGCACACATGGGACGACATGACATTCAAGATGCTTTAGGAGGGATCGAACCTTTAAGGCTTGGTGAAATGCTTGTAGCACGTCAATGATTAGTTCAGGCATTTTTTTTCCTAAAAAGCAACAGGAAATAATCAATCCACTGAAACATACACATTAACTATCCTTTTTCCTGAAATTGAAAGCAGATACATGCAAACTCATGAAAACGAAAAGGTATAGCATTGACACCTGGTATATTTATGAATTGGGAAACTTCTTCAATGCTCAAACCTTGATCACCGGCCTTCTTAATGGCAGCATAAACAGTCCTAAAAACTTCAGGATGGATGGGACTTGCTTGTTCCTGATCAAAAGGCAATGGCATCAAGTGTTCAGCAAAGCCTGCCATTGCTTCCCAAGGTGACTCATTACGACTCCCAGATACAGGGATAAAGGCATTTGAATCAAACACTTCCTTCATATGGTCAGCATGAGGTGAACTACTGCTCTGACCCAAAGTACTGTTCGACTGATGAATTCCATCAAGAAAAAGCTGCTCACAAGTACAGCTGTTCTCATCTCTGAACAATTCTACAGCATTGGCTATTGAAATTGTAGCACGGCGTAAAGATACCATGATGCCAGGAAAACCTTTTTCTCGGCGAGAAACAATTTCACCCTCGCTTGCTACCGAGGTTTTTGGCTTCTTAGCCTTATCACCAACACAAGATTCATTGTTTTCGCTTTTACGTTTCAAGGTTCTCAAGTCTTCAGCCTCTCCAACACCTTCATCTGGCAAGTGTGGAGAAATGGACAGCTCACCTGAAGAAACTAGAGCAAACAAACGGAAAATTTCCCCGCACTGTAAATCTTCACCAAGATTTATCCCACCCTCCATAAGATCTTTTTCTTTTTCACAAAGCCAACTGGTAAATTTAGCAGCTCTCTTTCCAGTATTAACTGGAAATTTTGACTTAGAAACGCCATGCAAGAACTGTAGTGAAAGTTCAAAAGGTTGAGTACCATTACCCCCGACCTGCCACAATGTGAAAGTTTCGGATAAGAAGGCAATGTAAGCAGAAACTTCATATTAGATTACTAGAAATGCAAACAGTATATAGCAGTTACTCATATATTAAAAACAATAAGACATTAAGATAGCCACTGATAAAGTCGAGGCATTTAAGAAAGAAAAATATTTTTTATGACTAGGAACTCCAGACACCGTGCAAACGCAACATGTCTTTTAGCCGGTTATACCCCAAACCCATGTAACGCGCTCACATCACATAGATCAAGTAAATCATCGGCTTTTCATGGATGGGACATAGCCACTAGAAATTTTTTGCATCCAAGGTTCAAACCTTGGACCAGAGGGGAACATACCCCCAAGACCAAGGCTCTTAGCTTGAAAGCTATCTTTTTTAGCTCCACACCAGACCCTGAAGGCATCAGAAACGGGCTTTCTCAGAAGCCAATCTTTTAAACATGACAAAGATACATGAAAACTGGAACTGCAGATCTTGCAGATGGAAAGTCTGGAGAGTTCAAAGCATCAAATTATTTTGAGCCGAAAACAGGGTCTCTACTCTATTTCTTTTGCAAGTAAAAACCTTGTACAGGGAAGAAATGTGGAAAGAGGTTCGAGAATGTAGAATTTGTTGTCAATCCAAGAATGAGAAACTCCCTTGGCCAGCTCAAGGTCCAAATAGAGGTTTGATAACCTTCTTTTATGACATGGAACCTCACCAATGCAGGCCCTTTGGACCCACCCCTGGAGAAAAAACTATGAATACGTGACCCCTGTCATAACTTTGTAAAAGGCCATCCAAGGAGGAACCAAACCCAGGATGTCTGAATCTACAGTTCATCCCAAGCCCACTGACCACTTGGCTGCACCCTAACAGGTGAGGTTTGATAAATATAAACGCTGCATGAAGCCTGATTAGAGAAACATGTAAGATATGAACACAGTGGCTCAGCTACAGTACATATTTTGGCCATATAGATGACAATCAAATTAATCACCAAAAAAACCCATACTAGGACCTGAATTCACCAGCATAGCCCATGCATGCTGCCCCTCGTCCTTTATCACTCAGTTAAACATAGAATGTGTATAATCAAAGAAATAGTAAACAGAACTAACCATGATTTTATTCTCTCTAAGGTAGTTAAAAGCTGCAAAAAGATCATGCTGTGAGTAACGCCTCAATATTTCTGCTAGCAGATTCGGTACTGCCGGTGCTGTTGAGGTACTCAAAAAGACAAGCTTAAATAGCTCTACAGCATTGGAAACAGCCAATGATTCATATACTCGTCTACTAACATTAGCCCCTTCATTCAAAAGATTAATAAACTTCTGTTGAAGGCGATGACGTGATTTGCGGACAACAGCTTTCTGTAGCATCGCTCCGTGGTTCTGAACATCCTGACGAGTATTTGATACATCTAATTCAGATTCTTGAGAATACTGCAATAAGAATAGATATATTGTAGCCAGTGAGCTTCAAAAGTTACTCAAAAGCATGAATATGAAGATGAAGAAGATAATGGTATACTCAGCAAGGGGTGCTGATGTAACTGGCAGATGACACAATAACAGTGTACATGGACATCAATGTATGTGTGTGTGTGTTTTTTTTTTTTTTTTTGGGGGGGGGGGGGGGGGGGGGGGGGGGGGGGGGGGGGGGGGGGGGGGGGGGGGGGGGGGGGGGGGGGGGGGGGGGGGGGGGGGGGGGGGGGGGGGGGGGGGGGGGGGGGGGGGGGGGGGGGGGGGGGGGGGGGGGGGGGGGGGGGGGGGGGGGGGGGGGGGGGGGGGGGGGGGGGGGGGGGGGGGGGGGGGGGGGGGGGGGGGGGGGGGGGGGGGGGGGGGGGGGGGGGGGGGGGGGGGGGGGGGGGGGGGGGGGGGGGGGGGGGGGGGGGGGGGGGGGGGGGGGGGGGGGGGGGGGGGGGGGGGGGGGGGGGGGGGGGGGGGGGGGGGGGGGGGGGGGGGGGGGGGGGGGGGGGGGGGGGGGGGGGGGGGGGGGGGGGGGGGGGGGGGGGGGGGGGGGGGGGGGGGGGGGGGGGGGGGGGGAGAGAGAGAGAGAGAGAGAGAGAGAGAGAGAGAGAGAGAGAGAGAGAAGGCAACCGGGTTGGCATATTCAAGACATTAAAGTTAACTAAATTCATCAACCAACACCGAGTCTTCTCTTACTATTTTCACAAATTAATACTAAAAAGAAGCTCCAAAGGACTCACAATCCAAGTAGATAGGCTGTACTTTCAAGCCTTAAATTAAATATTTTTAAAGTAATTGACACAGAAGATTAATAAAAGAGAATGAAGAACTTGGGACATTACATATGTTTCAGCGATCTTGTTGAGATCCGACCACTCCTCATATGTAGAACCAACTCTTTTGGAGGCCTCCAGTTTAGCCATCCTCTTATACCGGATAACCTCATCAAGGGCTATCTTTATGTTTTTGTCATTGATATCATCCCATGATTTTTCCTCACAACCTGCCTCTCCAGCATGTTCATCACCATTGGCAAAAATTTGGTTAAGACCTTCCATTGGTGAACTTCGCAGTAGCAGTCTGCAATCATCTTTGTTTAGTGAGCTGTTTTGAGTTTTTTCCAGGTGTTTAGCATACCGTTCACCGAGCATATTACAGAGCCTCATTATAGCTTTTCTAAAATTTTTGTTCCTGTTCAGTGATGCCATTCTTTTCTTACAGGTACTTGGAGGTGCTGGAAGGTCAGGAAGCGAAGCCCAATCTGTTCGATGATATTTTGCCCCATGAGCTGCACGGTGTCTTACATATTGGATCACCAATTGCCTGAAAGGAAGATACTGATTTAGGAAAAATTCACAAAGGTAAAAACCTTAATACTTTTAAGTAATGAATCTAATTCTCACTTTTGTTTTTGAGGAATTAATTCTATCACCTGATAGATCAAATAGACAATTGCGTAGAAGTGCATATATGGCATATATGCTTAATATGATGCCCCATAATGAGTGCGTATAGGTGGTGAATGGAATCCCACGTTGTTTGGGAGGTAGAAGTTATTTCCCTTTATAACGATTTCAAGAGGCACCAATTTTACCATTAACTAGTTTTTTGGAGTATGAGCCTAGATGGCCTCCCTTGGGGTTTAGCCTTTCGGTGCTTTTAAAATTCAATTCCTATAATTATCATGTTCTTTATCATCACAACAGCAATAATGATTGGCCAACTTGGCATGGAATTTTATACACAAATTCTTTATTGAACGATCCCTATGATTTCCATGCCTTTCCTATGTAATTGACCATTCCACTATGCTTTGGGGAAATTGTTCTTATGGTCAGCCATGGTATTTTTTATATCTTTATTTCTTTACCTGTCATCTTCATCTGTCCATGAAAACCTTCTTTGACGAGTTGGATTATTCTTTGAAAAGGCACACCGACTAATAAAGGAATAACACTCATTTTCGTTTGGTCCTGGATCCTCAGTTTCTAGGCGATCATCCTCCTTAATTGTTTGTAAATGAAAGTCATGCTCTTCTGAACGAGTGTCCAAAAGATTTTTTTCTTCCACAAATTGGTTATCGGCATCAGGTAATGTATTCAATCCCTGCTGGTCCAACTGTCCATTTTCTGTATCAACTCTGTTGTGCTTTCTTGACCTCACTTCTGGGGATCTATCCCTTCTCCGAGAAGATGAACTGCGCTTCCTTCTTATTGGTTGGAACTCATTGCCTTTACCCTGAAATCTATTAAGCCGTTGTTGGCGCTTGTCATAATATACACGAAGCACCTGCAGTGACATTTAAAGAGACAAATAGACATCAAGTCAAAAGAAGTGCAAAAAAATAATAAAAAATAAATAAATGAACAGAATAATCCAGCTGTGTTTTGTAAATGGATGATTAAGAAAGTGAAGTAACAATCCTGATACTAAAAAGTAAATAGGACTTGAAAGAAAACTGAGAAAGAACATTTCCAACATCAAAACTGAACTTGCTATATACATACATATATACATGCTAGTAAAGATACCACGTGCAAGGCAGGTATGCCCGGTTGGAGATGGTGTAATTGAGCAGTATGTCTATCGGACTAGTCCTGTTCGGATGATTTTGAGCAGGAGTTATTTTCTTGCAATGCTTGGGATTTCCGTACAGTATCCATCGGACTCAATTTGCTCTGTGATTTCGAGTAAGGATTATTTTCTTGCGATGCTCAAAATTTTCGAGCAACACGTCAGTCAGATTTGCCTTGCTTGGTGATCCCACCAAGGGTTAAATTCTTGCGCTGCTTGATATTACCGACCAATGTGTCCTTGAACTAGACTTGCTCGGTGATCCTGAGCAAGGGTTATTTTCTTGTGATGCTCAAAAATTACTAAGCAATGTGTTGGTTGGAATGGTCTTGCTCGGTTATCCCCAGTAAGGTTTATTTCTTGTGACGCTCGAAATTATAAAGCAATATGTTCGTTGAACTGGACTTGCCAGGTGACTCTGAACAAGGTTTATTTTCTTGTGATGGTCTGAATCTAAGCAATGTTTCGGTTGGACTGGCCTTGCTCGATGAGCCCAAACAAGGGCTAGATTCTTGCGCAATGTATTGGTCGGACTGTTCAAGAAGCTGCTTGCTTCAAGTAAAATAATTATTCAATGGTCTGTTCAGGGAAAGCAAAGGAAGAAAAATTTAATGGGAAAATATATTCCTAGTGTATGTACTGTTTGGATTCTTGCATGTGTCTAATAGCTCCACTCTCTCTCTTTCTCTCTCTCAGTTAAAGAGATGACATGAAGTTAAAAAAATGATAAAATGTTGGTTGGTGATGGTGAAACCATGGTGAAAAGATTGTTTAAAGTTGGTCGGATTCTGATTTGGACACAAAGCCAGAATAATTCAACGAAGATTCTAATGGAAGCATCATGTCCCTCTTGTGTAAAATGGAGTAGCAAAAAAAGGAAGAGGGGAAAATCCTAGAACTTTGCATCTTAGATGTTTCTTCCCAAATCATTATAAATTTTGGGCTTACATATTTATTTTAAAAAAACAATTGTACAATTTATAGCTACAGCATGAGAGCTACATAGCTAACACTATGTTATGTTTTTTCGTCTAAACCATAATTTCTACTACTACCCTTCCCCCCCCCCCCCCCCCCCTTTTTTTCTGTTTTCCTTTTAAAACAATATTTTTCAAGTCTTTACCGGGATGCCATAACTATAAGGGACAGATCAAGAGACTCCATAGCTTTGTGTGAAGATGAGGAAAAAATAGGACGAAAATCTTGAGAGCAAAAGTGCTAATTTCCAGTAGTTACACTTAGGGCCTGGTTGGGATTGCAGTAGGAGTTTTAAAAAGTGCTTAAATAGCATTAAAAGCTCTTTAATTTTTGGGTGTTATAGATTAAAGCACAAAATTAAAGAGCTTTTCAACTCAAATAAGCTAAAAAGTACACATTTGAAGAAAAGCATCAAGCGTGTTTTTCTGAATAATGCGGAATGTAATTCGAATTTTAAAAAGACTATCAATGGATGAAAATACCCATACAACTTTCAGATAATTACAACTTTCAAATTTCAAGGATATGGTCATAATCTTTAAACATTCAAATAATCGTCATTTCTACTTTAGAAAGCACATTTTTAATTTTTTTTTCCAAACAAACGTAACGTGTTTGAAAGTGCTTTAAATATATAGTTACCAAACAATAAATAACTTTTTAATAGTAGAACTTATTACTTAAGTTATAAGTTAAGAGTTGTCCAGACTCCAAAGTCCAAAGTCCAAAGCCCACATCTCTCTCTCTCTCTCTCTCTCACATCAGTCTCTCTCTCTCTGAGCACAGTCCTCTTTTTGGAGGCCTAAATCACAAGTTTTTTTAAGTACTCCAACACCGCCGTTCTCATCTCCATGTTCTTGGTCACGGCCATCTTTGAAAGATTCCTCAGATCCACCTTGATGGCTCTCTCTCCATCTAGTGGCCACAACCACCATGACCTTGAGGCCCAAATGGGCTTCAACGCCAAGGTCGGTCACTCATCTCCTAAAGTAGGCTCAACCCGTACATGTTGGTCAATACACGGTGGGTTCGTTGCCCCACCAAAGGAGTGGTGAGCTATGGTGGGCAAGCCCGGTGCTTGCCCGGTGTCTTCCTTTGGTGGTGGGCTCGTTGCTCGCCATGGTGAGGCCTTCTCGGTTGGTAGGATCGTTGCCCTCCATGGGGGTGGCAAGCTATGGTGGGCACAAAGCTTGCCCACCATTTCCTTTTCGTGACCTGCCACGATGAGTGGCGGGCTATGCAGTACTTGCCCACGGTCTTCTTTGGGTGGTGGTGGACCTGCCGGCGGGGTCCTCCCGCCAGCTCTTGTCGCATGCGAAGATGAGGGAAAGGTCCTGCCATCCAGTGGGGTGGCTTGGCCCAGCAATGCTAGGAGGTGGCAGGCTCACATGCCCACCCCCGTAAGCCCCCTAGGTGCACGTCGCCGTGCACCCTTTACGTACATGCATAGTGCCATCAACACACCAACCAAAGGAAAAAGGGTAAAATGTAATTCTCTACGTCAAATGAAATTTACTGTTCACACTGTTTATTGAGCGATAGACACTTTTATTAATAGAATAGATATAGTTATATACCCAACATGCACACATGGATGCAATATATGTATAAGTATAAA
This sequence comes from Carya cathayensis, assembly GCA_011037825.1. Classification (NCBI taxonomy): domain Eukaryota; kingdom Viridiplantae; phylum Streptophyta; class Magnoliopsida; order Fagales; family Juglandaceae; genus Carya; species Carya cathayensis. Next base: position 1,024,683 of record QGSO01000251.1, on the reverse strand, counting down.
TATGCATATACATATATGTGTGCGTGTGTGTATCTCGTCTGAATAATTAAAGGTAGCAGAATATCATTAATGTCATATGAATACCTAGTATGTGCTTGAAATGTAAACCAAAAAACATTATGGCCTCTCCATCTAACTTAAAAGTTATCAAGCAGGTGCGACTGCATTAGATCCCCCTTGACAAATACCCATCATTGGCCAAAACAGCATATCCTATGCTATCATAAATCTTGATAAAAGGAACAAATTTCATTGAATGATAACAGATGGCAGATAGAGCCACATTTGACTTCAATTAGCTAGCACAACAGGAAGGGAATTCAAATGGAGGGCGTAGGTCTCTGGTCAAAATCTTATAATCGATGGCATCAATCACCTCAAACTTTGAAAAAAATATACTATGCATTTTTTTATAAGTAACTGTGATCTTATCCAATTTACAAAATTTTATGCATTGAAATCAAACAACTAAATCCTATCTCCCTCTACCTTCTTTTTTTTTTTAATTTGGAAATGATATAGGAAAGAAAATGTTTGGAGTCATTCGAGCAAACAAGAAGACAAACTAACCTGCTCCAAGGTTAGATTAAGATCCTTTGCAATCTTCTCACACTCTTTATAAGAAAGTTTTTCACTTAGGTCATCCTGCACCACCCGCTTTATGAGCTCAGCACGCTGTTCAGCTGTCATAACCCGAAATGAGGCCCATGACCGAAAAAGGAAAACCTGTGAAATAAAGTTTAAAACAATTAGAACCATCTTGACCCTGAACCGATATGACAGCAGTCCATTTGATAGGCAATATATACCTTGCAAATTCCTAAAAACTACAAACACAAGCAGGCTGAACAAATTGAAAGATATAATCATATATTACTAAACCAGTCATTGACATATTTAAGCTCAAAGATGATAGCATGCATTTCAAAGTTTTCAGTGACGAAAGTTTGAAATCATCTATGTAGACAATTTATTTTTGATATGTAAAAAAAACTCTACTCTATGTAGCCAATTTATTTTTTTTACAAGTAATATAAAATTTAATTGAAACAAGTAAATAAGCAGAGCCTAAGTACACAGGAAGTATACATCAGAGAACACCTAGTTACAAGTTAGGAGCTAGAAAGTGATACTACAGAGAAATGGCACAAAACACTACCCTGGGTGCATAGCGCATACCTCAGGAACAGCAGATCCAGGGAATGCAAGTAAAGCAGATCTAAGATCAGCAGCAGCATAGCAATACTCCAAAGTTTGCCAATACTCATCAACAGCTGCTCTACTCGACAGGATAAAGTCATGTCTCATTCGTGGGCGAAGATCAAGAGCTCTAAAACTTAAAGACGTTGCATATTTTGAAAGTGGTTCCTCAATGTAAGGCTTAAGCTCCATTACATGAGTAAAACTGGCTTGTGGAATCCCAACTCCCTTTAAATGTCCATTAGTTATCATCCGAATCAACTTCAAAAAATAAAAATAAGCTGTTACACAAGATAGCATAATCACCCTACATTACAGGAGCTTAAAAATATTGTTTTACAAAGGAAACCCTAATTCACAGGGGGAATGTGGAAGAAGTTGTTCAAAACTACATCTATGGCAGCTAGAGCTGCAAAATTGGAAATTATCTGAATTCAACCAGACTGGAAGTTTATTTTTGAATATTTAATTGAATCCAAATCCAGTTACACTCATTTAAATATTTGGATCTTGCTAAATCAGCATTCTACCTCCTTATAACCCAAATAGTTGCATAAACTGCAGAGATAATTACTACAACAGTTCTTATATGCCTAACTAAGATACTATTGACCACAGACAAACGAATGATGCTACGTAAAAATTTCATACGGATCAGCTTGCAACATCATTCACCAAATATTTAAAAAGAAATACAAATGGGTGAGAGTGTTTGCCAAACAGGAATCCCAATCAAACAAAGATTCCACACAACATGACACTAGTATGTCAGTTGCAGGATTTGCAGGGAACATATCCCAACTTCTTAGTTTCTATAGCATTACCATAGCAAGAATTTTGAAATCAAGCATTTAATGGTGGTTCAATTTAAAGGATAAATGCAGCAGACATTTTGAAAGGATGGGTAAAAATTACATGAAGAAACTATATTAAAAACAGTCAAGATATCATACCTTCAACCGTCGTAAAATGTCAATAATTAACGAAAGCCTTCCAGTAGCATGTGTATCCATTAGATTTTTGTACTCCTGATTAGGAAGATCAGAGAGAAGCAATCCCCTCTTACACTTCTCAATCATATCATCAAACTTTAGAGTAGACCCCACAACTTGTAAGAACAGCTCGACTGGAATGGCCTTAATTGATGCTTCTAGTGAAAACAATTTGCTACTACTTTGAGGGCTAATCAGCTCATAGACATGTTTCTCATGTGATAAAGCATCAGTAGAACCATCTGAACCATTCAGGTAATCCCACAGAAAGCAATGGAGCAGCTTTGCACGAACCATTTTTGCCAATATAAATCCATTAGCACGCATGGCTTCTGATCTAATAGCTTGGACATCAGAACCTACATGATTCTGAGCCCTCTGAACACCCTTCAATACGGGAACTGGTCCCTCGTGCTTTCCTCGAGAAGAACCCTGGCCACGACTTTGCATTTCAAAGGACCTATATCTATCATGAATTTCGCCAAGTAGTTCAGGAGATAAATCTTGAACAGATGGGTGCAGAACCACCTGAGTGATACGGCTACGGCCAAAATTTGTGACAACAGGGGCATTAATGTGTATGCATTTGCAGTGCCCTTGTTGCTGAAGTTTGTTTAGAATTCGGTCAATGGTCTTCCTATCTGTTGTTGTGCACTTGTCCTTCTCAAGACTCACAATCCACTTATACAGCTCACCTCTCAAAATGAACTTCTCATCCTAAACAAGAACAATGACACCTTGGTTATAGGTATTAAAATGCAGAAAGTAAATAACAAATAAAAATAAGTCAGCCACTCCATCCCTCCCCTCAAAAAGAAAGCCTTAGTAAGTGGATGGTGATAAAAACCTGTAACCGCTCAAGTATTCTTTGCTCTCTTCGAGCGCCATCCACGGTCAAAGTCAGGCATGGATATCTCTGATATGATCCAGAATTAAGAGGCTTCACGACAGAGGGAGGTGGTGTTTCTAATGAAGTAACACTCGTTTCCATCCCTGTGCTCACCATCTTAAGTTCTGCACTGGAAGCTGTTCTTGGTTCATCAAGCAGGTTGTCAAGACAGAGATGCATTTGGTCAACATCAACATCCCTAGGGGATCGCTGAGAGAGTTCAGTATCAACTTCTATATTCATCATTTTTCCAGGATGAGCAACATCACCTTCTGGACAAGCAACACAATCTGAAGTTGATGGATCATACTCTGAAAAGGTATGAGCAGATCTCTTAGAAGCATCTAGATTGCCAACATGGAGATTGGACACTTTATTTTCATCAAAAACATTTTTTGATTTATTCAAAAAAGCATTAGCAGGTCCAGAACTGAAATTCCTCGATGTCCAAACTCGATATACCACACATTTTTTGTGATTTTCTGCCTGCAGCTCCATTCCAAATCTAGAGAACATATTAACCAGCCGGTTGTAGTTCTTTTTGTTATCAATCCCAAGCCTCTTGCATAGCTGAGTGAACAAATATGAATATGCAAGAGAATTAATAGTTGGAGTGCAACATTTATTTATAAGAATGCATCACATGCAACAAGCTCTATAAAAGCACCATTAAAAGAGGAGCTGTGAAAGCAAACCAAAAGAAGTATATGTACTCCAACAGGATTAGTTTACAAAATCCACTCATGCCACTACTAATTAGTAAACGGACATTACTTATCAAAAAAAATTAGTAAACGGACATTAAAATTATGAATGCAGTTTTAAACTTGCAACTTAACATCATGGGACAATAAGGCATAACTTGATTAACTGGAGTAAGGGGTATGGTAATGTATCAATTAAATATCCAAGGATTTGGGTGGTTGTTTAGGTGTCATATTCATCGAATCCCAAACCTAGGAGACATGTATCTAAAATATCACTAACCAACTTTTCTTGATCTCCATGATAGAAGTAATTGTCTCTATGTACCCTAGCAAATAAGGAATAAGCATCTCATTTCAGTTATTCTCTACAAAACCTCTTAGCAAACAAGCAATCTGTACAAAAATCAAAGCAAGACACGATTTTAACTGCAAGGCAGGGTTAGAGAATACTGCATAGGAAAATGTCAAAAAACAAAAAACTTCAAAGAAATATTATGAAAAAAAAAGCTCATATAAACGTAGAAGCAACACCAAAAGGAACCAAGCAAAGACAAGAAATTAATGCACGCACCTCCATCACAGTCAGACCCTCTGATCCAGCTGCATCGATCATATCATAAATTTGATGCTCAATTGGAAGCTCTACAAGTTGATCAGTGATTTGATGTTTCTTTCCAAAGTTCAGTTGTTGTTCTTCCTCAAAATCATCATCTCCATGTCCAAGAGTTTTTGGCTCAAAATTCTTAAGAGAAAACTTTTTCAGCAAACGCAAGCAAGACTCAACCTGACAAACAAAAAAACAGTGAGTATATTCAAACCAGAGCATAACAGTCTGAAGTCCAATAGTTAAATACGAAGATTTTGCACGTAAACACAACAATGAATGTTATAAAAAGGAAGGGAGAGAGAGAGAGAGAGAGAGAGAGAGAGAGAGAGAGAGAACTATGCATAAACTACTTTCACAGATAGGTTTAAAAGCAAGAAAAAAGACCAAGGTAAATTCAAGGTAAGACTATTTGAAGAGGAAATCAAGTAGGTACAATATTTGCAAAGAAAATTTTTTTTTTTTTTTGATAAATTATTTGCAAAGAAAATTTTAAGCCTACCTTTCCATTCACTTTGGCGTCAAACTGCTCCACAATATGGGCATCTTTCAACCTGACACAAATCTGGTAGCACATTGTGCAGGATACAATATGGTAAAAACAATCACAGGTCAAAAATAAAATAAAAATAATACTTAGGTTTATACTAGTTTAGTTAAACTTTACTTTTCTCCAATCTTTATGCCCTGAAGGAGATCCACAATAGCCAAGATCCTTTTTTACATCTGAGACAACAAGAACCTTCAATAAAAGAATAGCATGAGCAAAATTCGCATTAAGTGGAATAACCTGAATGGAGAAGACAACCAAATTTGAATACAATTGACCTTGTCATTGGATTCTTCAAGTTTATCACAAACAGCTTTCATTGCTGGAAGATAATCCTTTACATACACATCCTCTTTTACACATTTCCCCGAAGAACCATCTCTATTTGTAGCACTTTCATCCACATTACCAAGACTCTCTATCGCCCGTTCCTCCTTAGTAATCTCAATTTTTTCTTGGGACCCCAATGTTTTTGCATAGCGATACAAGTACATTAAATTGGTAGTCACACTTGGACAGTTTTTTTGCTCCCCTTCATTGCAAGCCTCTTTCGTCCTCACAACTGCAGATTGCCTCACAATCAACCCTTGACATTCAAGGTTCCTCACTACATAAAACAAGTTCTTCCCTTCAATGCCAAATTCCTTGCCAAGTTGACTTTGGGTAATTCCATTTGTTCTGCAAGTACCCAAGGTGTAAATGTTCGTTCTTCAACCTAATTAACCAACCAACGTTTTCCTCCCTCTCCTCCCTTTTTAATAAAAACAAATGAAAAATCAACTACAACCACGGGTCTCAAAGTTTTTCATTTTAAGGAAAAAGGAACAGACTAGCACACTGAGTCTTGGTTACACTTCAACTCAATCCTATGCAAAATTCTGATAATTAAGACGTGGCATTTTCAGGAAGATTCGCCACAAATTTGGCACCGGAACCACACTAGAAAGACTAACTTCCATTCAAGTCAATTAGCAAAGGGAAAAAAACAAACAGCAGTTTCATTATAAACACGCATTGTCTAATATATTGACATCCAGAAAACTCACTTCATAGTTCGTACACAAGCATAAATACAACAAGTGACCATCTTTACTCGTATACACACCCAAAAGTTTAGGGAACTAGACCTTACCTAGCGATGGCGAGACGTTCAAGGGCGCGCCTTTGTGGGGAAGACATGTTGGCGTTGGCAGACTGGACATTGTAGAGCCCAACAAAGTTGTCCCTCAAATGCTCTTTGGCAACTATTTTCAAGTTCAGATTCTGGGCATCCTCCAAAGACTGAATTGAAAGGTCAGAGGGACTGTATGAGGCATCCGGGGCTTGGAATTGGAGGGACGGGACGCTTAATAGTCCGGCCCAGATAGCCTTCTTGACGCCCGGAGAAAGGTCTAGGTTCGAGGACGAGAGGAGAGGTTGAAGGCGGGTCCAGAGGGTCGGTAGAGCGATGCCGTTTTGGCCCTGTGAACATATTTCCTCGAGCGCTGAGTTGATGATCGAGTCCATGGAAAAGCATAGTAAGAAGTTGGATTTTATTCGAAAGTAGATTATGCATTCATGATGCTTGGTTTTTGTGCGCACGCGCGAGTGTTTCTATATGGGAGATATATGTTGAGAATTAAGGTTGATTCTTGAGTGTGGCCATAGCAGGACAGGGGGATTGTTCAGGCTGATCAGAGGAAGAAGAGAGGAAGAGCGGGGGTGTGTGTGGGTGAGACGAGCTTGGGCTTGTCTTTTGGTGGATGGTTTCGGAAATTGGGCCTTTCTTTGGCAAAGCTGTTTCAGAGTTTGTAGTCACGACGTCACGTAGTTATGGTTGTAATTTATGAATTCAATTCCTCCTTCTTTCTTCACTCCTTTATTTTTTAGGAGTGTCGCAGATTCACAATATTATATTTATCAAAAATGCTAAAGTCACCAATATTTGGGTTCCGATTCGATAAAATAATTTTTTATTATTTAATAATTAAAAAAATATTTTTTAATAATATTATATTTTTAAAAAAAATTATAAAAATATATTTTTATTCTTGTCAAAACCGATCTCGTGCTGTTCTATATTTATAATTTTTTTTCCTTGATGAGTCAATTATTGAAAATATTAAAAATTAAAAAAAATTAATAAAAAACTTCATTTTACTAAAAAATACATATGACACAATTTATATAAATGCATTAAATACTTAAAAAATATTGTTAAATTTATTTTAAATCATCTACCTCTCTTTTCATCTAAATTAATTATAAGATTCAAACAAGAATTCCCCCATATCCGAATACAGCAAATTTTCTTTTTAGATCCAGCAAAGTTTGTAGACACCACACATAGCTATAACTTAAATTTTGGCTCGTTTGTTTTCGTAACACATTTTATTTCATCTAATTATTATATTAAATAAAATAAAAAATTTAATTTTTTTAAATTTTAAAATAATAATATTATTAAAAAATATATTTTAATAATATTTTATTTAATTTTTAACTTTTATTTTATTTTATTTGTATACAAAAACGAACGATGCAATCTCTTGAAAATAAACACAATAGGGTCCATTTGGTAGATCCACTTACCAAGTACGGACCCCAGATCCAACGCTTCTAGTATGACAAATAACTGCACATGAACAGCCAGGATCCTCTCCAAATACTGGGCCCTCCCATATACAATACACAGCGAAAACATGTTCTGTTCTGCACAACATACAAATCTTCTCCTCATCAGACAATGAATGAACCGCAAGTACTGCATCTGTGAAGCGAACGAGGACGTGGAAATATCTGATTATCTATTCCTCTAAGCTAAGGAGAGAGAGAGAGAGAGAGAGAGAGACGTTGTTGGCGTGCAGTGCCTGCGTCGTGTACTGTCAATAAAATCTCGGCACAGACTCGCTTATGCTTCTTCCATGATTTCAGGGTCTCCTTCGAGCGGCTCGGAACGGGATTTGATTCCTTTCCCATTTATACTTTTCTCGAGAGAAAAAGAGCCGTTTTCTTGAGAAAATCTTTTATCTTTCTCTCCCTCCTGAAACGTTACATGCTTTCAAGGTAAGCGGAAGAGAATGCGTATGATGTTGTTTTTTTCTTTTCAATGTGGAATTTTTTTTAATGTGGATTTATGCTTGCACTTCTCTCTACCTGGGTTAAGAAAGACCTCCCTTTTTTCTTCTGTGAATTCCAATGCTTTTGGTGTGTTTTGATTTTACAATTCAGATTTCTATGGAGATATCTTCCTTATATGCCTCAAATCAAAACACTGGCTTTTTTTCCTCTTACCGAGAAAAATGACACGAATTTAAAAATCTCTCTATTTAAAATATATATTTAAAAAAAAAAAAAAAGCTCGTTCTTCAGTGTACGATTTGCAATTCTGGGTATCAATTTTAGTTCTTTTTAACGTTGTTTTCTGCAGAAAACAGGAAGTTTTTCTGCAACATTTTGTTTTTTCCGTAGTTTTGACATAATTTAATCCCTTTAAAAAAAATTCTTTGAGAGGACTTCTCTTCTAAGCTGTGTGGCATTGACTTGGTATTTGGGGTCGTTCAAATTCTTTTCCACTTTGAAATCAGAGCATCGGATTTTTTTTCTGGAGAAACAAAAAGAAAAGACTGCTTTTTGTGGAAAAAGAGGTCTGCTTTAACGTACCAAATTAATGCCCATGTCTGATTTTCTACTTTCTACATGATCTCTTGTGCTCCACTTTTCTAAGCTACTGTTTGGTTGCGGAGAAAACGGAGGAAATTAAGTTTAGAAATAAATTTTGACTGTTATGGTTTCCGTAGGTTTCCCTGGTATTACATATTACACAGATGAGATCAAGCCACATTCTTCCTAGGCATAACTGGGTTTGGGATAGTTTCAATGGGATTCTGAGTAGCGGAAATTTTTATTTTTATTTCCAACCAATGAGAGGCTAAACAATTATCCCATGTTTGCTTTTTACTTCTTTTCTCTCCCCTAAAATTTATGCAGAAACCAAATGCAAATATGGTAATCCATTAAATTTCAAAGTCGTTTAAGCTTGTCTCTTGCTTTATTCTTTTTCTGTTTTCATTTGGCTGTTGTTTCTGATGCAGGCCCGGGGCTGGTTTCGATTGAATTAAAGTGTAATTGAAATGGAAGGTGATATATCTTCAGGCATAGGAAATGGAACCCAAGTAGATAGCAAGGTTTTGCAGGCATTTCAGAATAACTTTGTGCAAGTCCAGGACATTTTGGACCAGAACAGGTTGCTAATCAATGAAATCAATCAAAACCATGAGTCAAAGATCCCAGATAACTTGAGCCGAAACGTGGGCTTGATTAGAGAGCTAAATAACAATATCAGAAGGGTTGTGGATCTCTATGCCGATCTTTCGAGCTCTTTTACCAAGTCAGTGGATGCTTCATCAGAAGGAGAATCAGGTGGGAGTTTTAAATCCAATGGAAAAGCCAGTCAGAAGAGAATTAGGTCCGGATAATTGATTTTGTTGAGCTTTTTGTATCACCGCTGCACGCTTTCATTGTGGAACAAGAATGAGTATTTCAGTACCAGAAGGAAAGGATATATGATGAGATTGTCTTACTCTTCTATAGTTCCATGTCAGTTAAAATGTGTTTGAGGCTTTATGCTTCAGTTTAATTCTCCCAATTTTCTTTGAAATTGCATTTTCTGTAGTTTTGATAGAAGGATTACTTCAATAAGAACTTGCCAAATTTGCAACTAATATTCTGTGTAACTTCTCTAATGCATTGGATTAAACCATTCTTCTGTTCTTAAATCTTCAAGTTTGATGCCTATACTGAATCACTGATTATTTGGGTATGATATGCTGGGTAGTTTTAATATTTCTTTCTTCACTTGCTCCATTTTTTAATTGTTTATTGTTAGGTTAATTGGATCTGCACCGTGTGACATCAATCATTGGTCAGTAGAACCTAGTTTGATTGCTAAAAAGTGGCTAATTTAATTTTTGGGGCATAAAGCTTCCACTTATCTTTTAGATTATCTGAATGAATGGCCTTCTGATTTTGGTACAAGTAAATTGATTTCATCATCATTTTCTGATCCATGATCTGCTTTTGATGGAGACTTTGAATGGCCCACTTTATTCTTTTCCCATGTTTGTCAAAAGGAACTCCTTGTAGTGCCCTTACCTGGTTGAGGATTGTGGGGGAGGGTTGGTATATACTTTTACTTTTACCCCCCAAAATGGCAAGATCTCAGTAATTAGAACTAATAGCATGCAATTCTGCAGCGATGCTGAGAAATTTAGATTTTGGGTTGAAGAGGCAATTGAAGAAAGAAATTTGGATGATATGTATTTGTTTGTATCCAAATGTCTTTAGTTTGGAATCTCATGTAGTTGATTGGTATTTTCTTGACTAATATTTTTTCCTACTTAATGGCATTCTCTTGGGATATTCCTAATGTGAAAACGATGGATTAAGGAATTGAAATTATACAGAGGAAAGTGGTAGCTTGGTTAGTTTAAAAGAAAGCAAGGACCAATGATTTTTTGAAGAGATTGAATTGGTAGTAGGACTTGCTTGTCCTTTATTTAGATTCTTTGCTTTGTACACACTGATTTGATATCCTCCCCAAGTTTTTAATGTTGTGAAAATGCCTTTTAACATTTCATTTTCTCCCCCAACACGCTAATCTCCACACAGAATTTGATTCTGCTTTTTGTTGGTGGACCCAGAAACTTCAAATCACTCCCCTTCTTGTTTTTGTTTGTTTGTTTTCTTTGCAAATATTTTATTGGCTTTGAGATATGGTTGAGAGACCCATGTGAGTGACTTGCTTTCCGTGTGCACTGGCCTTTCTTATTCAGAATTTGACCATAAGAAATGATATTTGTTATATTTGGGTATGCAAGTTAAGTACATTTTCTTTGAAAATAATTATTAAATTAATCATCCTCATTAAACAAAATATTTTTTTAGTAGTGAATTTCTTTTTTTAAAATGAGTGTATGGAACTTACACATCTTAAAACTGCATATAACTTTATTCTTTGATCACGGATGACCTAGCTAGCTTTCTTTCCACAATTAGGTATCGTTTGGATAATGAATTGAAATTAAAAAGTTGAAAGTAAAATAATATTTTTTTTAATATTATTATTCTTTTGAAAATTAAAAAAGTTGAATTATTTATTATATTTTATGTAAAAATTTGAAAAAATTGTAATGATGAGATGAGATAAAACACTTTCACTAATAGGGGCCTAAGAGTACTAGCATTGGTTTATTCATCTTAATCTTCATCTTTAAATTTGAATAATATGTTTTTAAATTCATCTACATTGATTTATGCATCTCTAAATTTTTGCTTAGCTATGAATAGTGATTCTTCAACTTTTCACTCTCCAAACATTTATTTTAATATTTTTTTCTCTCCTATTCATTAAAATCAATTTTGTGAAATTTGTATTAAGATGATTTTGATATATGAAATTTGTATTAAGTTGATGATACAAATTATTTTTTAGTACATATTAATATTTATTAATAAATTAATCATTTTGATATATGAAATTAGTAATATTTAGATATATGAAATTTGTATTTTTGAACACATGGTGCTAATTGTAAAATCTATAAAAAATTAATAATTTTAAGGAAAATAATAATAATAATAATATTTTTTAATTATTTAGTTCAAAGATACATAATCTAATGTGTGAGTTTTTCTTGATATGCAAAATTAATTTTAAAAGATATAATTTTAAAGATGTATACAGAGAAACTAATGTTAATGCTCTTATAGCTTAAGTGGAATGAGTAATACAAATCAAATGGAAAACAGGTGGTTTATGCATTGTGCTTGGATCCATCCACGTTTTATTAAAATAAAGTTAAATATAAAATTAGTTCCCATTGTTTGTCTTAAAATCAAAATTCATGTGATTTTTGTTTGTCGTTTTACTCCTTATGATTCTAAGATCGATCAAATTCATCAATTTGTCAGACATTTGTTAATAAACTATTACATACACTAACATATATAACATGCCACACGCAATAAAACTTTAGAAAAATATTTTGAAAGTTAAAAACACATTAAAACAATTAAAATAAAAGAAAAAGGAAAAATAAAAAAATGTCTTAATAACTTATAACTTGAAAAAATATAAATATAAATATAAACGATTTAAAAATATTAAATAAAAAGCAGATTGGAAATAGAGAGGAAACCCGGGTGGGAGGTGATCGGGTAGATAACATTTTTTACTTGAAACTAATTTATAAAAGAAGTATCTGGATTTTTTATTAACCGAAATTGATTTTAGTTGACACATTTTTCAAAAACATCCAAGATCAAAAGACCATGAAAATTATTTACAAAATTCGTTTTTAAAAGCCAAACAAATATCAAAGCCTAACATTGACATGCAGTTCAACTCGACAGATCGCAGGAGCACGAAGGTTTGATGAATTGTCGGCTTAATGAATAATGAGTATGCTTTGGTTAATGTAATCTCTGAAGTTCGAAAATTTTTGGGGAAAAGAGAAAAATCTTTTTAATTCGCAACTTGCTCTTCCACTTATGACAAATAATATTTGTAAATGTCATGTAATTATTTTAAAAAAATATGAATAAATATTTAATTTATATGAAAAAAAATTTAATTTTTAATAATAAAATATATATTTTTAAAAAATAATTATACTTCATGCTTGTTCACTTTGCATACTTTACGATGATATCCACCATATATTACAGCAATAGCATCACATGTGCTTAATCCCGTTTTACTTCACAACCGTGCGACAAAATTAGTAAGGAAAATCGTTTTATTTGGAGAGAATAAGATATTGGCAGTGACAGAAATCTGGGGAATCCCAACTCTTGTTGATAAGGATGGGAAAGAAGATGTGGTTTCAAATTGTGACCACACATAGTGCTGGAATCCGACAAGAAATGTAACTCTCGTTGCCGGGTACACACTTTTTCTTCCACGTCTCTTTTCCCTTCTACACTGTTGATTATTAGAAGACACGTGGGTGCCTCCATCCAAAGTTACTCATCCACATTTCTGAGAAAATGCTGGAAATTCTTGGGACGTTAATCTTACCCACATTCGAGCTACTTCTTATCACTACTCAATGTTAGTTATTTACTATTAATATTTTCAGAAACCAAGTATTGTATAAATCATCGCAAAAAGAAGAAGAAGAAGAAGAAAGAAAGAAAGAAAGAAAGCATCAGAATTCAGACATAATTGTAATCCAGTGTCTCCACAATCTCCCCATTATAGTTGCAAGAGATTACCTCGAGTCTCGTGCTTTCGTTTTTAGGACTATCATGTCACATGTGATCACTGATGATAAAGAACGTAAAGAAACTCGATGACAAGACCATGATTCATGATTTCTCAGACACAAGAGGGACGCATGTCCCTCATTCAAGTTTAAATAAGAAAAAGAAAAAGGTTGACGTAGCCTGCTAGATCTTGTGCGGTTGGCTTTGACAGCTACTTGAAACCAGAAATTTAGCACAAGTCCTTGTGGTGTTTTCTGAATCGTCACTCTTACCGATTGTGAATGAATAGGTATGCAGCTCTGTTCAAAACAAACTCGCTTTTACACCCTTTTATTCTCATGCAAACCACTCCATGAGAGCATTACCAGAGAAGTCAAAATAAACGAGTGGCACGTCTTTGTACGTTGTTTGTGTGTGGTTACTGAAGCTGCTGGTCTGCTTTCTCGATCAAATTAGCCAAACGATTTTGCCAATCTGAAACCTTCTCGTCTCCATTGATCACCTATTGTCACAAGAATAAGAGAACAGTACTTGAAAACTCTGTTAAAGAGAAATGACCAAGAAAATGACATGCTTAAAATAAACTAATATGGGGTTGTTTAGAAATGGGTCAATGTCGTATTCTGCAGTTTATATCTTGTTTTATATGCCAACTTGGTGGTGGGTTTTTTTTTTTTTATTCCATGGCAATGACTCGATTTTTGTTGTTTCATTGTAGTTCTAAAGTTAGCGTGCGTTGGGCAGGAACCTAGGACAAACTGTTGGTTCACCTCATGCAACATGGTAGACGGGATTAATTCAACTAGTTCATATGTCAAAAGAAAATCGCCAACAAATCAGCTTCACAGAATGGAGTTGGAAGTGTATATGTTTACCAACCTCAAACATGAATCCTCTTTGTGGGACTGCCTCAACAGCTTCCACACAAATAAAGGCAGCATCCTCCTTGCTAAGATTCCCCCGTGCAGCACTACCCTGTCATGAAGAGTAGTGAATGAAGTTTGGTACTAAAGAAATCAAACAGACCCTACTATTGTTATCTTTGTAGGGTAATTTTGTTTCTATCTTCTCAATGCTTGTCAATTCCGTAAAATTCTCAGTTGGAATTAAAACTTCGCGGGCCCACGAGATAATATTGATCAAACAGGTTTGATAAGATGAATCATCCTTTAAGAATCTGTTTCCATGCATCAAAATGACCCTATATTCGAACCAGAAAAAGAAGAGCACGCTGTATAATTCGTTATATTTGCATCTAATATGAGAATGTTTTGGCCGCCCGCTTGCTTATGGACAAGAGCTAAAATACTTTTGGACATTGATACTAAATTACTTTGACACGTACAATCAGTTTTTTGTTTAGAAACTAGACGCTCTTATGATTCTTAACATTCATCATTTGAGCACAAAAAGTAAATATAATGACGTCCAAAAACAAGAAACAGCATGGTAAGAAGTATTAAGTTTGCATGAGACTGGAAAATGTGCAGCCCCGTCCTGCATACAATATGCAAGCTTTCCTCCAGAATCAGTCATATTATTTATTTTCCAATCAATTGGTCAGTTTAAGTACTCTGAAGCTGAGTACCATAGGTTTGATTCTATCTTGTAAATTGAGAAAGGAGAGGAGTAATAATACCTCTTCAAAGCTAAAACCTTGCTGTCCACCTGGAGTGCTTTGTAAGGACCCGGCCCTAATGATGGTGTAAGGGATTCCTGAGGTCCTCAGCATCGATTCATCTTGCTCAGCCAATTTCCGTGCATTGCTTTTCATGAGAGCTTGAACGCCACCAGCACCTCTATAAGCAGACAACTGCAACCTTGTAAAACCACGATAATAAACAAGCATTTACTCGAATGGTGACTTTTTCGTATTTACACAAGCACCCCTGAGACACAGAGAGATACCTGAGATAAGAGAATTACATGTTGAACCCCTTTCAAGCCCCCAACATTTGATAAGAAACCTTCCTGAAAAAACATCGAAAAATAGTACTTGGGAAGATGTAGATAGGCAAGATGACCTTAGATAACTAGGAATGCCCCAAAACAAACTAATTTAGAAGCAAATAGCTATGCACAATCAAACTGTTGAAGATACAATCGAGATATGCATACATTCGGGCATATTATTGTGCGAACTCCTCTTAGAGCTCTCTTTAGAAATGGTCTGTCACTTGCATCTCCAGACATTGACTGCACACAACACCAAAAACGAGAACCGTTATTCTTCATACGAAAAACAAAAGAAAGATTAAGAAATGTGACTGCCAAATTACCAAAAAAGAATCCACCCACCTCAACATAAGTTCCAAAGGCTTCAAGGGCAGCCCGCTTATCCTTCACTAGTGCTTTAACCCGAGTTCTTTTGACAATCAAGGACAATATTACCATCTATAGAAGCTAGATAGCACAAGGCTCAGAATTCATTTACTGTAAGCCAATTAAGAGCTCTGTACACTACCAAGCAAGAAACTACTCCTATGATGGCATTTCCTAAAAATGAAAATCAAAATGCAGATAAGATGGCATTTTTCAAGTGGTATTTTGAACCTCCTAAATTCATCCAAAGAAATAACGTTATTTGTGCCATTCATAGCAAAACACACCTGGCCTATTTCGCTATCTCCATCAGTAACCAAAACCGCATCCCTAACTTCTTCTTCTTCTTCTGTCTTTCAAATAAATAATTGAGTTTTCTTTCAAATAACAGAGACAAAAACTAAAAAACTATTATTTATAGACTACCTAATTGATCATCTTCTTCAACAATGGATGCATCTTTTGGGAGAATCTCGGGTGCTCCATACCATTTCCTTAACTTGGGACCCCCTATACAAACACACAGGCAGGCATCACAAAGGTGAGTGTTAACCATGTTTTTTGATTTGTAAGATAGATAGGAGCTCATAGAAAGAGTACCTTCGATGTAATCAAGAATTTGATCCATAAAACCGAGTTTCTTCTTGGCCGAGCAACGACCGAGTGCACGCTTTTCGACGTCGAATTTGAAAGAAGAACACGAGCTTTGATAATGGTGAAATAGAGACCTGGTTTTGAGAAAGAGAGAGGAAGGAATAATGACGGTAGTAGTACTCGTGCCCGCCATTGATTGACCCTTTCGTCGATCTCAACCAACCATCTCCTTCCCGCAATAACCAGAATAACTAGAAGATAACTTTTAGCTCATTTCCTTTTTCGCACTAAAAAGACTAGATATTTACATATGATGCCATTTAAAGCGTAAAAATTAGCACTTTTAATAACTTTTAATCAAAACCGTTAAAAAATTAAGCCTTGGCCATTGACCGTAGGATCATGCTCTCCTTGATTACTAATTACTCTCTTCCTCTCTCACTTTCTTCCTAGGGTTTTTCAGATCGAAGAAGACCACAAAGGAAAGAGAAGCCGCGGCAGTTCAGTACTTTTTTCGACCCGATTCACATGAAAACAAAATGGCGACTCAAATCAGCAAAAAGCGAAAGGTAGCTCCGTTATTTTTCTTTCCCCGCTACTTCTCGGCAACCGTGCGGACTATTATTTATTTTGACGTTTTCTCGGGATTGAATTATCTTGTTATTTTTGGTTTTCCATAGTTTGTCGCTGACGGAGTGTTTTATGCGGAGTTGAATGAGGTCTTGACGAGAGAGCTTGCGGAGGATGGGTACTCCGGCGTCGAAGTTAGGGTTACACCAATGCGAACCGAGATTATTATTAGGGCCACTAGGACTCAGAACGTTCTTGGTAATGCAATGTTTTTACTCTGTATATGTTGTGGCTTCCGAGAAGGTGTCGGAAAATAAGCGCAATTTCTTTTTTGAAGTTTGGTTATATTGTACTTGAGGTTATAAGACAGAGAGGGCATCGTTAGATTGTCACGGTTCTGTATGGCCTAGAAAAGGTACTACTTTTTTCTTTGGTTTAGTTAAAGATTCTGGGAATGTTGAAGGAGTGTGATTGATTGAGCTTCATGTTTGGCCCAAAATTTTCCCGCAACTCTTTTGAGGGGCTTTATTTGTTGACATATCAGAAAAAGCCGTAGATCCATATCCCACTCTGTTAGGTCGATAAGTAATTGTGTTGATAGCACTTATCAGAAAAATTGTCTTGATAGCGAAGTAATCAAAAGTTTGTGTAACAAACCAATGAATTTTATGTGATTGATGTAGCTGATCTGTTTTACTTGGTGATAAGCTACATTTTTAGAAATGTAAAAATGTGTGCGTCGATAAGCTGCATGTGGGTGCTGAAAATAGTTGAGAGGAAAAGATTGTACGTCGTGTAGTTTGCTACACGGTTAATCTCAATTTAGAGGTTAAGCTCTCTGATTATGCTTTTACTTGGTGGTTTAGGTGAGAAGGGACGAAGAATTAGGGAACTCACATCTATTGTTCAGAAGCGTTTCAAGTTTCCCGAGAACAATGTTGAGCTTTATGCTGAGAAAGTGAACAACAGAGGGCTCTGTGCCATTGATCAGGCAGAGTCTCTGCGTTACAAGCTTCTTGGAGGGCTTGCTGTTCGGAGGTATATCTTAAATATACCGGAAGTTGTGTCTTCATTTTTCATAGTATATTGTCTCCAAACTATGGATGAGTTCCAGTGTCATATTTGTGCAGATAGATTTTGTGTTGAAAATAACTTGAAATTTGAATTGAACAATAAACATCTGTTTTTCTGGTCTGTTATTGATCCTGGTTGGAGTTGCATGCTCCATTCTTTCATAATATTCAAGGTGCTATCTGTGGAACCTTGTACGTCAGTTGCTTCACGAGTTGCAGAAAAAATGTTACATGGAATGTTACCCATAAAAAAAAAACAATGTTTCATGGAATGTTACCCATAAAAAAAAACGTTTCATGGAATGTATATCTTGTGGTTAGCATTGATTCTATTCCTCCCTTTCCCAACAAATAATGGGTTAAGAGATTCCTCAACAATGCTTACATTAAATATTTGGAGTTTGTTAGTCTGTTTGAACTGTTATATAGTTCTAGGAGTTCGGGAACTCCTAAATTTCATGATATTAATGTTATTCTCTCTGAAACTGGGGCAATGTTTTTATTTTCTTTCTGTAATTGATGAAGTGTGGTTGGGCAGTTAATCTGTGTACCACAAAGTTGTACATTTTTATAAGTACAAAGTTGAAGTTTTATCACCTTTAGGAATTCAGACTTGACGAAATCACCTCTTTTTAATAAACTAATTTAGTGCATATACGACATAAATTGTGATGTTATTCCCTGAAAGTTCTGCTGATGTCAGTTTTGTGGCTGACAATCTTGAAAATCATGAAAAGAAAGATTGGATAACTTATATCACGTTCCTCGGTTGAATTGAGAGGACCATCAAAATTGCTTGCATTGGATTTTTGGAGTTTGTAAGATCATTGAACTATTAGTGGTTGGAGTTTGCATGCTCCATTCTTTCATAATATTTGAGGTGTTATCTGTGGAACCTTGTACGTTAGTTGCTTCACGATTTGCAGAAAAATGTTACATGGAATGTTACCCATTAAAAAAAAAAAAAGTTTCATTGATTCTATTCCTCCCTTTCCCAACAAATAATGGGTTAAGAGATTCCTCAACAATGCTTACATTAAATATTTGGAGTTTGTTAGTCTGTTTGAACTGTTATATAGTTCTTGGAGTTCGGGAACTCCCAAATTTCATGGTATGAATGTTATTCTCTCTGAAACTGGGGCTATGTTTTTATTTTCTTTCTGTAATTGCTGAAGTGTGGTTGGGCAGTTAATCTGTGTACCACAAAGTTGTACATTTTTTTAAGTACAAAGTTGAAGTTTTATCACCTTTAGGAATTCAGACTTGACGAAATCACCTCTTTTTGATAAACTAATTTAGTGCGTATACAACATAAATTGTGATGTTATTCCCACAACATAAATTGTAATGTTATTCCCTGAAAGTCCTGCTGGTGTCCATTTTGTGGCTGCAATCTTGAAAATCATGAAAGGAAAGATTGGATAACTTATATCACATTCCTTGGTTGAATTGAGAGCACCATCAACAATGCTTGCATTGGATTTTTGGAGTTTGTAAGATTAATGAACTATTATTGGTTGGTGTTTGCATGCTCCATTCTTTCATAATATTTGAGGTGTCATCTGTGGAACCTTGTCCGTCAGTAGCTTCACGATTTGCAGAAAAATGTTACATGGAATGTTATCCATAAAAATTAAAAAAATTAAAAAAAAAAAGAAGAAGAAGAAGAAAGAAGAAGTTTCATGGAATGTATATCTTGTGGTTAGCATTGATTCTATTCCTCCCTTTCCCAACAAATAATGGGTTAAGAGATTCCTCAACAATGCTTACACTAAATATTGGGAGTTTGTTAGTCTGTATGAACTGTTATATAGTTCTTGGAGTTCGGGAACTCCTAAATTTCATGGTATCAATGTTATTCTATCTGAAATTGGGGCAATATTTTTTTTATTTTCTTTCTGTAATTGATGAAGTATGGTTGGGCAGTTAATCTGTGTACCACAAATTTGCACCTTTTCTTTTACAAGTACAAAGTTGAAGTTTTATTTTTTTGATAAATAAACAAACTTTATTAATAAAAAACGGTTGGCAAAAGCCACTATTACAAAGAGGCAAGATGTCCTAACTAGGTAGGCACAAAAGAGACAAGAAAATAACGAAGGGTCATGTCATTGAAGTCAATAGCAATAGCCCAACTACAAAGAGTTCTAAAAAATAAAACTTTAAGCTCTTCCAATGATCTATCTTTGAAAGTCCTTTTGTTGCGCTCCTGCCACAAGAACCACATAATCCAGAGAGGGATCATCTTCCAAATAGTTTTAACAGGTTGCTGACCTCTCAAGCTTGCCCAACAAGCCAAGGCTGTCTCCACGGTTTTTGGCATGACTCAAGCCATATCCAGTCGAGCAAAGATTTCATTCCAGAGACTCATTGCTATATCACAATGCAAAAGAAGGTGATCCACTGACTCTCTGGTTACTGGACTAATAGTCTGAATTCATCAAGTTCAGGGCACTATGGCTGCGGGAAGGTGACCGAAGCACGAGTTTCTTCCATAGTGTTGCAAATTCACATTGAAGTTGAAGTTTTATCACCTTTAGGAATTCAGACTTGATGAAATCACCTCTTTTTGATAAACTAATTTAGTGCATATACGACATAAATTGTGATGTTATTCCCTGAAAGTCCTACTAATGTCCGTTACATGGCTGACAATCTTGAAAATCATGAAAGGAAAGATTGGATAACTTATATCACGTTCCTTGATTGAATTGAGAGGACCATCAACAATGTTTGCATTGGATTTTTGGAGTTTGTAAGATTATTGGACTATTAGTGGTTGGAATTTGCATGCTCCATTCTTTCATAATATTTGAGTTATCTGTGGAACCATGTACGTCAGTTGCTTCACGATTTGCAGAAAAATGTTACATGGAATGTTATCCACTTAAAAAAAAAAAAAAAACGGTTTCATGGAATGTATATCTTGTGGTTAGCATTGATTCTATTCCTCCCTTTCCCAACAAATAATGGGTTAAGAGATTCCTCAACAATGCTTACATTAAATATTTGGAGTTTGTTAGTCTGTTTGAACTCTTATATAGTTCTTGGAGTTCGGGAACTCCTAAATTTCAATTTCATGGTATCAATGTTATTCTCTCTGAAACTGGGGCAATTGTTTTTTTATTTTCTTTCTGTAATTGATGAAGTGTGATTGGGCAGTTAATCTGTGTAGCACAAATTTGCAATTTTTTTTTTTTACAAGTACAAAGTTGAAGTTTTATCACCTTTAGGAATTCAGACTTGATGAAATCACCTCTTTTTGATAAACTAATTTAGTGCATGTACGACATAAATTGTCGTGTTATTCCCTGAAAGTCCTGCTGATGTCCCTTTTGTGGCTGACAATCTTGAAAATCATGAAAGGAAAGATTGGATAACTTATATCACGTTTCTTGGTTGAATTGAGAGGACCATCAACAATGTTTGCATTGGATTTTTGGAGTTTTTAAGATCATTGAACTATTAGTGGTTGGAGTTTGCATGCTCCATTCTTTCATAATAATCGAGGTGTTATCTGTGGAACCCTGTACGTCAGTTACTTCACGATTTGCAGAAAAATGTTACGTGGAAAGTTACCCACAAAAAAAAAAATGTTTCATGGAATGTATATCTTGTGGTTAGCATTGATTCTTTTCCTCCCTTTCCCAACAAAGAATGGGTTAAGAGATTCCTCAACAATGCTTACATTAAATATTTGGAGTTTGTTAGTCTGTTTGAACTATTATATAGTTCTTGGAGTTCGGGAACTCCTAAATTTCATGGTATGAATGTTATTCTCTCTGAAACTGGGGCAATTGTTTTTTTATTTTCTTTCTGTAATTGATGAAGTGTGGTTGGGCAGTTAATCTGTGCAGCACAAATTTGCAATTTTTTTTTTTACAAGTACAAAGTTGAAGTTTTATCACCTTTAGGAATTCAGACTTGATGAAATCACCTCTTTTTGATAAACTAATTTAGTGCATGTACGACATAAATTGTCATGTTATTCCCTGAAAGTCCTGCTGATGTCCCTTTTGTGGCTGACAATCTTGAAAATCATGAAAGGAAAGATTGGATAACTTATATCACGTTTCTTGGTTGAATTGAGAGGACCATCAACAATGTTTGCATTGGATTTTTGGAGTTTTTAAGATCATTGAACTATTAGTGGTTGGAGTTTGCATGCTCCATTCTTTCATAATAATCGAGGTGTTATCTGTGGAACCCTGTACGTCAGTTACTTCACGATTTGCAGAAAAATGTTACATGGAAAGTTACCCACAAAAAAAAATGTTTCATGGAATGTATATCTTCTGGTTAGCATTGATTCTTTTCCTCCCTTTCCCAACAAAGAATGGGTTGAGAGATTCCTCAACAATGCTTACATTAAATATTTGGAGTTTGTTAGTCTGTTTGAACTGTTATATAGTTCTTGGAGTTCGGGAACTCCTAAATTTCATGGTATCAATGTTATTCTCTGTGAGATTCAGAGTATCTATTGCCTCATCAATCAGCAAGATTTGTTCTTTTCTCTATCTCTCTCCCTCCTCTCCTTCAAGCTCACACGCATCGTTGCATGTGCCTTGGCATATTGTAGGCTTGGAATTTGTAAGCAAAGAATTGGAAAAGATTAAAATGGATTAAAATGGACCCAAGGCTATGAAACTTTGCTGTGGGTCTTTTGTTGAAGTGTAATGGCCGTATTTTTCTTCATATTTATAGTAAGTTTTAATGGTGGATAAATGATATCTTAGTACAGTATGTCAACCTGAATCAGCATTTGTTTATACTCCTCCCTTTTTCCAACAATAATGGGTCAAGGGGATCCTCAACAATGCTCACATTAAATATGGAGTTTGTTAGTCTCTTTGAACTGTTATTTAGTTCTTGGAGTTCGGGAACTCCTAAATTTCATGGTATTCCTGTCACTCTGAAATTCAGGGAATCTATTGCCTCATGAATCAGCAAGACTTGTTCTTTCTTGTTATTTTTCCCTCACCCTCAGCCCCATACACAGACATACATGTGCCTTGACATATTGTGGGCATGGAATTTGTTTAGCGAAGTGTTGGGAAAGGCCAAAATATATCAAAGTATTTGAACTGGCTGGGAAGTCTACTTCACAGCCTCAACCAGAACAATTGGGATGGGTGGAAATTTATTTTTGCATATAGTATTCATGTATAGTTTAGAAAACCACGAACACTGGCACATATTATTGAGCTACCATAATCTTAGTTCTTGAAATGTCTTTGGACCATATCTATGCTTCAGCACGGTTTGTGTACTTATTATGAATTGCTTTTCATCTTCTTGTGTTTAGGGCCTGCTATGGTGTTCTTAGATTTGTCATGGAGAGTGGAGCAAAAGGATGTGAGGTATGTGAAGAAAGTTGTTTTTGGCCCTAGGCCTGCATTTTCTGAGATGAATCAATAATGTTATCCTGCTTTCTTTATAATTAGAGCTTCTATGACACTGTATTCAGGTTATAATAAGCGGTAAGGTAAACTCAGGGCTCTACGTGCCAAATCTATCAAGTTCAAGGATGGATACATGATATCCTCTGGTCAGCCTGTCAAGGAATATATCGACTCCGCTGTGAGGCATGTGCTTCTTAGACAGGTCAGCTTATTTGTCCTTGGCATTGATTCAAAATTGAAAAATGCGATTTGCATGCCAGCAACATGCTTAGGTATGGAAGTTTTCTGCCAGTTCATGTTTTTGTGCTCACAATTTGTTGCAGGGTGTTCTTGGCATCAAGGTAAAGATAATGCTTGATTGGGATCCTTAGGGTAAGGTAGGCCCCACAACACCCTTGCCTGATCTGGTTACCATCCGCGTACAGGAGGAAGAGGACTACAGCATCAGGACTTCATTGGCGACAACTGATATAGAGGTTGCAGCAGCTTAAATTAGGACCTCCCATTTTGATTGTCTTTTTTAACTTTGTAGCGTTCAGAACAAGAGAGAGGCATTTTGAGATGCCTGCTGCCTAATTTTACTCGAGATATGGTTTTTTCTTTGGAAGAAATGCGTCCGTTTTGTTCTTTTACTACGAGTTGGGGACTTTTTGTGGACTGTTTTACCTTTGTTAGGAGCTTGGTATCTTAATTGCAGTTTTGCCTTGAGAACTTGGTCAAGGTCGAAGGGTTGGGTAAGCCGAAGCAAAGTGGGGGAGATAGATGGTCCTGAGAGCTGATTGTTGTGTTTTTGGGCCATGTAGTGATAACATTCAGGGTCGCTGTACTTGTCATTCAACTGAATATGCTGGGAAGAAGCATTCGAAAATGAAAAGCTGGAAGATGTAATTCACCTAGCGGGAGAATCTGACCAAGCATTTGCAGAACCAAAAATTTTATGTGTAATTATTTTTATGTATATTTTTGTGTATTTTAATGATATGATTAATTGTATATTAAAAAAAATTAATTCAATTAACTATATCAATAAAATGTGTAGAGTATCTAAAAATAACTCTACCTAACATTACTATTGGAGAGTAAACTTAGCAAAAAGTGAAAGCATTAGACTTGGGGGCATTTGTTGTGTCGAGACACGTGTAATGAGTGCAGGAGAGGAGATAGGTACCCAGCCTGTGTGCTAGTCACCCAGTTTGGCTGGTGACTGGGTAGAGCTTTTTGTACTCGTTTTTTATTCGGCTAATTTATTTATTTTGGGTCCGGATCTTTTAATGCGCTTGAAAGACGACCATCCAAAATCAATAGCAATTAGCTTGCCTAGCTCTTACGTAAAATATGGGGTACATCATTTTTAACTATACGTATGTTGCGGTCTCTTAAATTTCATCACATTTCTAACAAAAATGTAGAAAATTAGATAAACATACCAAAAAATAAATTCAAGAGATGAACTTAAATATAATTTGTATACAAAAATGCTAGTCCTACCTACATTTGGTTCCCAATATAAATATATATATATATTTTAACTTAATAATTAAAAAAGTATTTTTTTAATGATGTAAATTTTTTTAAAAAATATATTAAAAAAATAAACCTTTTTAAGAATTTTATCGAAAGAGTCTCGTACTACATCATTCTCGGCTGCTCATTTGTAAATGAATAAAGCTAAGAATCTCACTTGGGAATCTGTTGGGAGCTACAGCTTCCATTTTTTTTTCTTAGTAATTAAGAAAAAATTGATTAATATTATTGTGAATTTTTTCATTTTTTAAAATATTTAAAAAATTAAAAAATAATGTAAAAAAATAAACAAGAAAATAATAATAAAGACTAGCGGTAGCTTCCGCGGTGGCTGTAGATGGACCCTTCGTAAATCATTTATTACATAAAATTAACATGAGGTGGCAGTCGTAGTCAGAACTCGCGAGCCTTAGCAATCAGCGTCCGGACTCCAAACAACCCTGAATTTCAGATCAGAATATTTTTTTTGTTTGATTCCGAACCCGTATCCCTATGGGGGAGGAAACACAGCGTACTGGAAAAGCGAGTTCTACAGAGATTCTTCTCTCTCTCTCTCTCTCTCTCTCTCTCTCTCTCTCTGTGATTATCTACTCATCCATTCATTCTCGAGTTCATTTCCTTATTTAAGAAGTTTCTCTCCCCGAAGTCAGACTAACCTATCTCTCTCTCTCGCTCTATTCGACAACTCGTTTTCTCAACTGGACGCTCTTTTCCGACTTACTCGCAATCGGTACGTTTCAGCGGGGCGTTTCAGTTGCACTGACAGAGTCACCACTTAGTCCTATGGTAAGCCCAAACCACCATGTTCCTCTGGTTTATTTAAATTTTCAATTCAAATTATGCTTCGAAATGCAACATTTTCTAGTAATTCTCATCTTCTTTTTTTGGGTACTATTTCATTGATTTTTTTGTTCAAATTTTATAATCTAAAGTGTTTTTTGTGGACTTATGCACTGAGATTCAGTAGCATCTAAAGCAAAGCTTAGTAGTTTTCAGTAACGTTGGATATATATATATATATATTGTGTGTGGATATAGAAAATTGGAATTGATAGTATTATTGTGTTTCTTATTGTTATATATTCTTGTATGCTTGAGTTGCACGTGGATAAAGTTTCAATAAAGAAAAAAAATTCACTTTGAATCATTTGTTTATTTTTACTGTTCATTTGTTTTGGATGTTCAGTTTGTGTATTTGAGTTGCATGTGGTGGATTTTCCATGGAAACAGTGGTTGGAGTTGAGTGGAATGATGAAGGGAACGGGTTTGAGAAAAGTAGCTCTGCTCTGTCTTCGCCAAAGCAGATTGCCGATCCGATTATCTACAAGCTTGTCCGGGTACATTTTTTTTCCTTGTATAATTTGTATTCCACGTGTAAATATATTTATAATCATCTTGTCGATGCTGTTGCTTTTGTTTAGATATAAATTAAAATGAGAAACCGGTTTCTCTTTTCTGGCTTGAAAAATGTTGAACTGCTGTTGGTTGAGATGTAGATACAGAAGAGCACTTTGTTTCTTGTTTTATATGATAAACTTTTGTCGGGTATTAAAGGCTTGTATTTATGTGGTGTTCTGATGAATGCAACTAGACGCAGCTTAAGGGCATAAAAAAATAGACCTGATGTCTTAATTGATATCCAGGTTGAAGGAGATGGGAGATTAGTGCCTGCAACCGATGATGAAATAATGGAGGTTGGGGATTTTCTTGAAGATGACAAGAGTGAAATGCATGATGTTGCTGATACTGTGCAGATATTGGGCTGCATGTGCGATGAAGGGTTGTCCTCTGAGAAGACTCCGATAGAAAGCTCAGAAGGTCTTCTCATGTTATCATTTTATTAATTCTTCCAATTTTACTTTATTAATACCCATCATTTGTAACGACAACTTAAAGCAGATAGATACAGATTATGTGCACTTTGTAAACTGTTTGGATCAATTGCGTCTTAATGTTACAACATTCTGGATTTAATTTCGCTGATTTAAGTTTTTTGGTTTTAGAATGCCATGCTCACTACATTTAAGAAAATAATAATTTGAGTTTTTAGATATTGTTTAGGCGGGCACAAGGGGGTTTGGAAGTTCATCTAAACTTTTTTTTTTCTTATAAATATTTTAAGTTGATTAGAGTATTATACTCCCTACATATAACAAAAATAGGAATTTAAGTTCTTAGATGTTCTGTTAATCAAAAAAATAAAATAAAATTACAACATCGAATGGATTTTTCCAACTTACTGGAAGCTCAGTACTGGATTGCCTGATTAGCAACTTGGTATGATAAGTCATTGGACACGTGTTTTTTATATTATGTTTCTAGTTCCATGTAACTTTCATATCTGAATAAGCAATATATGCCAGGTTTATTGAAGTCGAAGAACTCAGAAGCCGATGCTTGTAAGCTAAATGCATGGCTTGAGGTATTGGTTGCCTTTTTTAAAGTTATATAGCTTCCTCCTCTGTTTGAGAACTGATTGGGTTTTGATTAGCTGTCATTACTTACATGATTTCTTGCATAACCACTTGTTGAATATTCCTGCATTGATGCTTCTATCTCAAACATATCTTTTTTTATTGTTTGAATTTTATTTTTAATATTTTAGTGTAGTAAAATAGTGATGATTGAAGTAATTTATGTGCAAGCTTGTGTTATTATGCAACAATGACATATTAAAAACAAATTATGCGACAAGGATAAAGCATTCTGCTTTGTCAATTCTTATCTTCATGTGTGTTATTGCATTCATGGCACCAACTCACGTGTTACCCTTGAGGTAAAAAATCAACATATTGGAGTGCTTGTTTTAAGTAAGAACATACCATGTGTTTTCAATGGGATTTGATGAGATGAAATAATGTTATGATGAATGCATAGGAAAATATCTAACATTTTGGAGTGTAGTAAATGGACATGCTTGGACTAGGAACTATGTGCATTTTGTTCATTTTTTTTAGCACCAAAGGTTGTTGAAGAAATTAACTCTGCTTTGTAAGTTACTTCCTCTTGTTGTTATTTACACCTCCACACCTCCACACCTGCACATGCACACACACCATGTGGATGTTCTGATCCGCTCACCCACGCACACGCACTGACACACACAATGTGCATGTTTACAATGTTATGTCCCAATCGGCATTTTAATTTGCTTGGTACTGATGAGAAGCTTCAATTTGGAATTTCCTTGCAGGAATGCTTTCCTTCATCAACTTTAAGTTTGAAGGACAACCATATCAATCAATTTGGAGACACTGGGGGGTGCCCAAAGCCTCCTGATAAAATGATGGAAAGTGGATCATCAGCTGCTGCTGTCTGTGCTGGTTTGAACCCTGATTTTTCCAAGTTAAAGGGGGAGATTTGCTTGGATAAACTATCAATTAGAGAACTTCATGAAGTGTTTAAAGCAACATTTGGGCGAGAAACTACTGTCAAAGACAAGCTTTGGCTTAAGAGGAGGATATCCATGGGATTGACTAACTCTTGTGACATATCAACCACAATGTTCACGACTAAAGATAACAAATTGGTGAAGAAAGGTGACGATGAAGGCAGCAAGGATGTGGATGGTTCATTCACCCATGATCCATCAGTTGGAACAGTTGATGTAAACTGTAAAGGTTCACCAAGTAGCCATGGTAGCCAATCTGAAGACCATCAAATTGGTTCTGGCAAGAAATTAAGAAATCATAGTGTGGAACTTGATAGTGGGAGTGAGCAGCTTCATACAGAACAGAGAACAGCGAAAAGAATTCGGAAGCCCACCAAACGATATATAGAACTATCAGAAGTAGATTCCAGAGATAATAGCCAAAGTTTGATGAGTTCACCTAAGAATGCTGGACTTGGCCAGATTGCCCCAAGATCTTTTGCTACGCCGGTCAGAAATTTGCTGTCAGATGGGAGAACTGTTGTCACTCGGTTGGACTCTCTTGGGGGATCCGGTGTTCATGTTCCATACGTTTCTCGGGTTCGAAGAAGCCGTCCAAGGAAAAATGTCATGGCTCTTATGGTATGTGTTACCTTTTATACCAGAGCTATACATATGTGGCTTTGGTCATCTGGATTTTATATTTTTGGGTTTTTGTTTATTAAGCATATTGTAGTCCTTTCATAGCACTCCTTCCCTGCTAGATGGCAAATGAGTCAAGGCATTGCTTCACTTTGTGCACGGTGCAGTTGTAATTTAATATTCCAGGTGCAATATTTTATATTTACTTATAAATATCTGTGATGAAACAGAATCGATTTGGAAACTTATCAGTATCTGTGACTAGTGCTTCCTTGTGTCAGAACAAGAAACATTTCAAAAACAATTGAATATCATATAAATGGGATGTGATAGAACTGCACAAACCTTGGGGTGTGTGTTGTAGTTTGTTTACTTGCATAAGGAAATTTAAACATTTAGATTCCGATGCTAAACCGAAACATGGGTTAGATTTGGCTAAGCTGAGTGGAGAACTAACCGCATGCAACCATGTTTAATCCAATTTGTTGGTATATTTGGATTTTATTTTTTCACACTAAAATATTCTTACTACAAAACTAATTCGATTTAAATTTTAATTGGTAGAAGTTCAATCCAAGTGGCATGGGCATGACAACTAAACTGGTAAAGAAAGCCCTTGGTGTACACAGTTCTCAAACAGATGAGGATATTGGGAGCAAAGTTTTGAAAAGGAAATCTTTTGTGGATCAGATTCGGCAACCAGTAAGATCACATTTGAGTTTATCATATCGTGATGTTTTCATCCTTGTTGTCAATTTGATTGGATAATAAGTACTTACCAATGGAGTTGTGAGAATTTCTGTCTAGAAGAAAGTCTCATGTCCGTGGTCTTCTGCTTCTCATGTTGAGATAGAAGTACAGTATAGTGCTCTGGTGTCTGTGACTCTGGATGATGTTACAGGCCTATTTCATGAATCATGTTTCCAGGAAGTTAAAATAGTCTGTAGTAATGGCAGCAGTCTCTGTGGATAATGAGATAAAGCAGCTGATATGGTTTCTTTAACCTCCCCCAACTATCAGCTGCATTAAGGGGGATATATATCTTGTATCTGCTAAAGGATTTGATGTTTAGGTGAGATGAATTGAGATGGTCTAACTATATCTATTAAGTTTGGTGCAGCATTTTTTAAAATGATTATTTTGCCATGATCTCCTGGTATGACATTTCTTTTGAGCAATTGAGTGCTAGGTTATCTTGCAAGCAGTTGCATTTTAATTTTATGGTTAACAATTATTTTTCCTATGTAGTACTTTGCTGAACTAGAGAAAGATATGCATCATTCTGTAATGAGCAGAAGTGAACTAGGAGAGAATTTGAGGACGACACAGGCAGATTGTTCCGGAGATAATTCAGATGATAATGTAGTAACAGTTCCCACTGCAAAAGGTGGAATGAGAAGGAAGCATCATCGAGCTTGGACTCTTGTTGAGGTTATGAAATTGGTTGAGGGTGTATCTAAGTGTGGAGCTGGACGGTGGTCCGACATTAAGCGACTTGCTTTTGCATCCTATTCATACCGCACATCCGTTGATCTTAAAGTACAATTTGTCTTTTTAATTTTGTTCTACCCAATTAATACTTATTTGACATTGTTATCTTGATATGATCGGCAATTAATGTTACCCTTTACAAATACTTTCAAGGCTTACTTCAGATTTTAACGTGTAGGACAAGTGGAGGAACCTGCTAAAAGCTAGCTTCGCACAGGCACCTCCAGATGATGTGGTAAGCATTCACACATATTTTTCTCGCATGCTTTCTTTCATCCAAGTGGCTTGTGGCGGTGGGCGGGTGGGTGGGTGTTGAATCTGATGTCCTCTTCCAAGGACTGCAATTTAGAGGGTTATGATTAACAATGCAATTTACTTGTCAATAAATATACATCACTTTACTGTCTCGTATGATAGAATGCGCTTGACCATTATACAATGCACTGCAATTAACGATCTGAAATTACTTCATTGACGGAAAACCTGATACCAAAATTATTTTGACATATAAGCCGGATGTCTGGGTTGAAGTTCTCGAATCATTGCAGTTGTTAATTCTTGTTTCTCTGTGGCTAGTTTAGCTGATGTAGTTTCTGTGGTCGATAATAGATGAACTCGCGGAAGCCCACTTCAATGCCCATTCCTGAGCCAATTTTGGAACGGGTGAGAGAGCTTGCTGAGACGAATGCACGGGTTCCTCCAAATCTTAGCACAAGCAAACCGACTGTGGGTAGTAGAAATTCGCAGGATACAACGTCTGGATACTTGTAACATTTGTAAGTAATACCGTTTTAGTATTCCAAAATTAAAATAAAGATACTTTTTTATCTATAGGCATTCTAAAGTTGGTTCCTTGATACATATTTTCGCTTTGCATGGATGGTTGGTTGTAGGCACTGTAAGCTTGCTCAGTAACACATTAATCACATTGTTCATATGGAAGTCTATCGCATCAATGCCGAGCTTCATTTATTATTGCTGAGCAGAGTTCATTGCATCAATTAACATGAAAACGTATTTGTACTTTGACTTTCTTTTGTGGGACCGTAATGAATCCGCTAATAAATTATATTTATATTTATGCATCGATTTATAAGACAGTATAACTGTTGGACCGTACATTCCCCAAAATAATTGGGCCGGACTGCAAGAACCAGAGTCCCGTGGACCTGAGAATCATGAGCCTGACGAACGAAAGCTAAGAACCTGGAACTCTATTCGCAAGGGTAAGAAACCCATAAATAGCCGTGTTAATGAAAGTTTACGGCGTAACGAACAACGAGGTCAATGATCTTCAGCATAATGCTAGCCCATAGTAACCGTCCCCTATATTAATGTCTCCAATGCATTGATCTCCCGTAAGCATAATGTTATGACCCTCTATGGAAGTGAATCTGTTGACCAGAAGTCGAAGTGTAGAAGTGAAGATGAAGGCACTACTCGGTGCGATGCCGTTTGGAGCTAGAAGAGAGACGACGCCGTTTGGAAGAATAAATAAAACACTATCTTAGGTGGTTATTAAAACTGTTCGTTTAGGGTCAATGTTGTGCATTTTGTGCCAGCCCTTTCAGTTTACAATAGTCTGTTATTCTTTTATGTTTGTATTTAGTCATTTTATCATTTGCACTTTCTATTTGGGTGGTTACGCCGAGTGTGCAGAGTGAATTGAAAAGGGGGAAGGAGGTAGAGGGGATGATTTGGATAATTTCTGAAGATTCCATGAATAAGTTTTGGGTACCTCGAATACCATTTGTACAATCTCAGACGTATGAATCTTATGAATATATTTTCTATCAGCATTTCTTCTACTCAATTTTTTCACACTGCATTACATTAGTATGGGATCCATAACACGTAATCAAAAGCCTAATAAACTACATCCCAAGAAAGATGGCAAGGAACCATGCTGTAAAGCTAATCCAACCAAATACAGACATTTATCTTATATAAATAGAGGTCGAGGTACGCACTACTGGACTTGACCAAAACTCTTGAAGATAACCACTTTATCTTCTGGTTGTGGGTTCCCGAAGACGATGGGAGTACCAAACACGTCCCAACAATAACTATCACTTGTAAGCTAATATATAAACTCATCACCTGTGGTAAGATCCGAATAATTAAAATATATATATATATATATATAAGTTTTATTTATAAATTGATAGTATAAAGTTTTCATATTGAAAAATGCTAAATGTTTTTAATAAAAATTAAAAAAAAAACTTATTTCTCCACGTATCAGTTATTGATATATTGAAAATTATGAAATTTAAAATTTAAAAAAAAACTAACAAAATAAGTCTTATAAATAAAATTATAAGTAAAAGTGTAATACACGTAGTACCACTCTTTCATATTAAATAAGTATTACATCTAATAAAAGATTCTATAAAATAAATTTACAAACTGACATGATTTTATATGATACGTTAAATATATTTTATAATAAAAATTATTTTACAATAAAACATATTATATCAAAGTACTAAATTTATAAATTTATTTTTATAAAATATATTTTTAGTTAAACCAATTATCTTCATGTTAATAATTTATTTAATATGTCAAGTCTGTGAGTGGATTTTTATTTTAATTATTTGGATTGATCTAAAAAAATTTCTTAAAATAAAAAAATAAATAATAATTACAATTATGAGTATATAAATATTTCATAATTATTTTAAAAAAATAAATAAATAAAAAATTCACGTAAAAAATAATAATAATAATAATTTCCAAATAATATTTCTCACTGCACGGCACACTCTGCCACCGTTGGAAGCATTTATGAGTAGAAATTGGTTATTGAGCCCAAAGATTGGGCCTCTAATATATCCGCCCGCAATTCCTCTCCCTTCCATATAATCCAAGACCTACTCTTCCACTTCTCCCTCGTGTCACTGCAAATATCTCCGCTCCGATCCACTCCTGAGATTGCCGGCAACTGAGTCACGGTGAGTCATCCACCAAACGTGATAATTTATTCACTCTCTCTGTCTGCGATTCATTTGTGCTTCAGATGATGCAACTAACATAAGCGGCTTGGAAAAACCAATCAGCCCCCTTTTTATCCTTTGGATTTACGGTTCCTTGGGTTGCTGAGGAATCGCAAGAAAAGAACAAGAGGATCGAATTGAATTGGCTTCTTCTATTGTTCCTAACGCTGCCTTTTTTTTTTTGGTCCCTTCCGACGATTTCTCAGCACTACTTTATGTGAACTTATGCTTGACTGGTTATCGAAAGTACTACTAGAATATTTGTAATTTTGTACCCCTAAAAGTTAAACCATTTTCTCTTATATTGATTTTGTGGTTACAGCTGAAGTGATCAGGAAAAATGGGTATCATTGAAAAGATCCGAGAAATCGAAGCCGAGATGGCTCGGACCCAAAAAAACAAAGCAACGGGTACTATTAATTGAATGCTTAGTGACTAATGAGTCAGAGATTTTTATTCGAGCATGCTTTTATGTTATGTTAGTTTGTCTTTCCCAGTTTCGTTTTGTTTTTCTTTAATTATGCCTACCCTTACTGAGATTCTTAGTAAGATGTTTTTATTTAGTGGGTAAAATGTATTTTGGTCAATTCAATATGCAGAGTATCATCTTGGTCAGCTCAAAGCGAAGATAGCAAAGCTAAGGACGCAATTGTTGGAGCCTCCAAAGGTATGCTAGTGGTTGGTTTCTGTTTCTAAATTCTCAAAAAAAGAAAGAAAAGAAAAGGAAACAGAAATATTTCCAAAATGCGGTATACATGTGCTTTTCAGAAACTGTTTATGAGAATAATTCTTGAAAACAAAACGCTTTTGAAGAAATTTTTTTTATTTATTTAACAAAACCTGTGAAAACATCATATGATTGTAAGCCTTTAAAAAAAAAAAACAGCTTTTGATAATTTCTTTTTAAATACACTCAAACAAGCCCATAGTTTCCCGTGTTAACGGTTGAATCAAGTAATTCTATATTTTTGTGTTTGTTCGAGGAAGAAATGTGAGCATGTGCGGCATCTTGTATTTTTAAGATTTTAGTGTTTGCTACCCTAAATTCTTTTGTTTCTTTCATATTTTAAATTTCATGTACTTTTTACAGCCTTCCCATCAGTGTAGGCTTGTTAAAAAGTTCAAGGTGCGGTTTTTATTGTTAGTTTGAACTATGAAACAGGGTTCTAGTGGTGGTGGAGAGGGTTTTGAAGTTACCAAGTTTGGACATGGACGTGTTGCACTAATAGGATTTCCAAGGTTTGCCATCTCATGAACTGGGCATGCATATAATCTTCTAATAAATGTCATAAAAGTAATGTAGGACCAACTTTTTTCCTTGTGATTTTTGGCCAAAAGCTAAGTCGCCCCCCTCCCCCTTTCTCTCACGTACATGTATGCAGAACTTTCTATAAGTCACCAAATGCATGTATGTGGAAGACAGCGAACCTTTTGCAATGTTTTTGTCACCAAATGCTTCTAGTGGATCTGACAACATGCAACAGACATTTCTTTCTGAACTTATCAAAAAAGAATATGTATGTCTGAAGAATTTTCATTTCCTAACATGTTTGCAGTGTGGGGAAGTCGACACTTTTAACCATGTTAACAGGCACTCATTCAGAAGCTGCTTCTTATGAGTTCACAACACTTACTTGCATTCCTGGGATTATACACTACAATGACACTAAAATTCAGTTGCTCGACCTTCCTGGTATTATTGAAGGTGCATCTGAAGGCAAAGGACGTGGGAGGCAGGTAAAATCCTTCAACTGATTTTTATCTTTAGATAATTATGAATCATTTGAATATGCAAGTAATCTTATAAGCCACTAGAAAAGGATGTTTGATAAGCTTTGTGTGATTGTCTTTTTGTCTTAAATCAAATATAGATGATATTTTTAATGGGCACTTGATTCTTTCATTTACAATCTTCTTAATATATCTTGGTGTCATGAAGATTAAATAATTTGATGACTGTTTCTCTCAGGTTATTGCTGTTGCCAAGTCTTCGGACATTGTGTTGATGGTTCTTGATGCCTCGAAGGTAAGTATCTTTCTAGCTCTAGTGATTAGGTCACCTAGCAGACCGACCTATATGGTTCAGTCATGAAATTTTGTCCCCAGTTGGGATATTCAAAACCATCTATTATGAACATGGGAGGAATCCATAGATGTACTGCCAGAATTTGTGGATCTACTGGTTACCCAGGGGTATTCTACTGGGTCCAATATACATTATTTTTTTCTGTGTTACCTGTTCACATATATGACTCTGCTATTTGGTACTTCTTCCTGTACTGTTGCACTTTCCCAGCCTAGTTTTACTGTCTAAATTCAACCTTTTCCCATTAATTTTCTTCATTTAAATTCGTTTCTTTTCTCTACCTTGTGAGCTGCTATTAGTTATACTATTTTGCACTTTTGAATTTTGGATTATGTTATTTTGATTTTCCGTAAAAAAAAATGTTTCAGAGTGAGGGACATCGGCAGATATTGACAAAGGAACTGGAAGCTGTGGGCTTGCGTCTTAACAAAAGACCTCCTCAAGTATGTTATTTTCAAGAATGTTTATGGAATATCTCTCTCTTACCAATAAAAAAAGGGTGTTTATGGAATATCAACATTCTCAGGAGTTTTTGTTTGAAGCTTTTCACCTGCATTGATTCTTCTATTTGATTTGTTTGTCCATCTACTGGAACCTTGGCTTGCTTTATAATTTTGTTTAATTGGCAGATATACTTCAAAAAGAAAAAAACTGGAGGCATTTCATTCAACAGTACTCATCCTTTAACTCATGTGGATGAAAAGCTTTGTTATCAAATTTTACACGAATACAAAATCCACAATGCAGAGGTACTCAGTTTGAACTTGGATCAATTATGTTCATGCTTTTGTGCCGTCAATGGTGTTAAAAATGGTTTTTAGGAGAATTTTATTGCTTAATTGAGTAACTGCTTTAGTGTGGAGTGTCTCTTATAGCATCTTCATGTCTTGAGAAAAGGTTTATCGTTGATGGCAACTTCTAATTTCACCTTGCCATTTACTTTGTCTTTAATTCAACTGCAAAATTTCTTTCCCCTTGTATGAAAACGCGTTATTTATTTATAATCTTGGGAAAAAAGAGAAATTAATATGTTTTTCAATGCTCATTAGATGTTCGACTCTATTCTTTACCACACCCCCCCCCCCCCAAAAAAAAAAAAAAAAAAAAAACCAATATTTTCTTAGAATGACTTGGAGTTATTTTTCACATTGTTGATGAGAATTACTTCAAACAAGGAAGTAGCAATTGATACTTTGGAGTTCTTTGTTCACACTGTTGATCAGAATTACTTCAAACAAGGAAGTAGCAATTGATACTTCGCATATAACTTCCTCTTCTGATTTTCTGCTTGCATCTTTTATTTTTATCTCAGTGTGTTTGGTTTACACTTATAAAAAATTGTCTGATTCACACTTGTCAGGTTTTGTCTAAAGACTGGTTTTGAACTGTCCATGCTTGGATCCCCCATAACTCATATGCAAATATGTAAGTAGAAATATGTCAACGAAGAAGGAAAGTTTGAGATAATATGTAAATGAAGAAGGAAAAATTGAAATAATGTAGAAAAAAGATAAGGGTTTTGGTTCTAAACCTCATAGAGGAAGACTGGATTTTACTTGTCAAACAAAAAAAAACGAGGAAGACTGGATTGTGAACTAGTTAGCAGGTGGGGTTTATCAGATGCAAAGTTGTTTACATGTTGAGCTTAGTCTGACCTTCTTGTGTTTAGAATGATTGTTTCTCTTGCATATATTACTTTCTATCCACTAAGTCTCCACACCTTAAAGTTGTAAGTTCTTCACTGATTTTGTTGCAGTTGCTATTTCGTGAGGATGCCACAGTGGATGATCTTATAGATGTCATTGAGGGAAACCGTAAATACATGAAGTGTATATATGTTTACAACAAGATAGATGTTATCGGTATCGATGATGTTGACAAATTAGCCCGGCAACCTAATTCTGTTGTCATTAGTTGCAATCTGAAGGTAGGTTTTACGCTTCTAATATATGCTAAGTTTTGAGTGGTTTTAAGTATGGAACTTTGGAGCAACCATATCAATTCCTAATACCAGCAGCGATGATATTGAGTGGATTAGTGGATTTTCTCCTTGCAAAATGTGTTTTTGTTCACATGTTGTTCAATACCTGCAAAACACATGTTACCCCTCATCTAATGCACACCCAAATGAATGATATAAGGCCCTAGTTAGCTTTTGTATTATATTACATATCGGTTTTCATTTTATGTGAATGGTTTAATAACCGATATGGCTCATCTAATTGCTTATGCAGCTCAACTTCGACAGACTACTTGCAAAAATGTGGGAGGAAATGGGGCTTGTAAGAGTTTACACAAAGCCACAAGGCCAGCAACCTGATTTTGGAGATCCTGTTGTTCTTTCTGCTGTATGTTGCACGCTCATCTGTTTAGATCTCTCTTAATAGGTGGATTTATCTATGTATTGGAGTTTCTTGTTTTTCATCCTTTTTTCAATTCATCACTCTTGGTATGTGATTTCAGGATAGAGGTGGCTGCACTGTTGAAGACTTTTGTAACCACATACACAGAAGTTTGGTCAAGGATGTGAAGTATGTACTAGCTTGGGGTACAAGTGCGAGGCACTACCCACAGCATTGTGGCCTTAGCCATGTTCTTCAAGATGAGGATGTAGTTCAGATTGTTAAGAAAAAGGTTTGTAAAGCTATTTCTTTTGTTTAGCAGTCTGATGAGAAGGTATATTTACTTGCAAACTCTTCATGGCTGCTTTACCATTGAACTTGGACCCGAAATTCTTTAATAAATACTACCCCCACAGTTTTCATGATTTTTCTTGTTTACACCATTATCTTACTATGATGAGGTGGCATTGCGCATCAATGAATTTTTTTAAAAGAGATGACCCAAGGATGATGGAAATTGTCACATTACAAAGAGGGATGAAAGTGGGATACAAGTTTAATATATAGCATTACTCGTGTGTTTTAAATATAGAATCTAACCATTTGTGGTTTGCATTAACCAGGAAAAGGAAGAGGAAGGAAGAGGTCGGTTTAAGTCGCATTCTACAGCGCCTGCTCGGATATCTGATAGGGTGAAAAAAGCTCCATTGAAGACATAATTACATTGACGGCATGGAAGATATATTTTTGAGGTGTTTATGATGAAGTTCTCAAATATGTAGGTCAGACCATGCTCAATTGGTTATAATGACAAGCTTAGTCTAGCAGATTTTGTATTCATTTAAGGTTTTTATTGGATATTCAAAACGAGGAAAATGAAACGAGAATCTTGGGTTGAAAAAAACAATTCAATTTATTTTAGAATTTGATTTTTTCAGATCCTATGGGTGAAAAACTGGTTGCATTCACCCTCGTGGTGAGAATCTGAATAGATTTAGAGTTTTACTACGTACAAGCGAATTCACATATCAATCTGCATGCTAATGTTGCTGTTTTCATATTTAAAATTCAAATTGACACAATTTTTCTTAAAGTCTGACTTTTTGACCAATCAAGTTGGATGGATGTGCATATTGGTGTGTAAAATCGCTTATAATCAGATTTTTCTATAGATTTATAAGTTTATACCTTGATGCTAGCCCACGAAATTATTTTGATAGGTGAGATTTACAACTGTTGGACTTCAACCGAGTTAAATGGCACCTTTCTCATCCATGCAACATTGGATGCCTATCGAAATTCCCAGTATTTTTTTTCCTGGAGTCAATTCGTAATTGTTGCCAATGCCACGTATTATATTTTGCACCACAACACAAAAAATCGTAACTCGAAACTGGCTGTTAAAGTCGTGCTTTGGACGGACTCAATTTTGGCACTATCTCCATTGTTCTTTTTATCAGTTAATTGTAATGAAAATGGATATATAATTCCATTTAATTACCTATCGTCATTGAGGAGCCGATCTCAACTAAAATACATGTGCTACATTAGAACACGATTTGTTTCGAATTGTTGAGGTCAGTGTAATTTGTAAGAGCTCCAAATTATATTCTTTTATCATCTGTTGGGGTTTTGCCGTTTTCTGATTCCCACGCTCCTTGTCACAGCATCCTATTAGAAGGAGATCCAACATATTGGCAACAAAGGGAAACAGGTTTTGAAAATGACCTTGCCGTTTCTTTCATGAATGATAGAATGTGCAGGGTGTTAGACAAATTCTGAAGGGCTCCCATGTAATTTCGTCATCCTAATGACATGTTTTCAGTTAAAGGCAAGCTATCACAACAGTGTGCCCCAGTAACTTCTATGATTTATGCAAAAGGAAATCAAAGAGGCAAATCGCTTGGTAAAGACACTTCACATGTTCCATTATATTGATACCATAAGTTTGCAGGAAGTTTCTAAATCCAGCTACACCCAGGAAATTTTCTCATTTCTTTTTCCCTCATCATTTGCCTCAGTCTCTCTGCATCATCCCATTTATTCATTGATGCATAAGTATTTGCCAAAAGCACATAATTTCCTGAATTGTCGCGCTCTATTTCAAACAGATGCCTGGCTGCAATCTCACCCAATTCAGCATTGCCATGAACCTTACAAGCTGATAATAATGCACCCCAAATCGTTGCATCCACATTACCTACATTGTCCACTATAAGATTATATGCCTTTTCAAGCTGCCCGGCCCTTCCAAGGAGGTCAACCATGCAAGCATAGTGCTCATTCAATGGCTCAATGGAATACACTTCAGTCATCAGCTTAAAATACTTGCACCCTTCTTCAATTAGTCCTGCATGGCTACATGTATTGAGGACACTAATAAATGTGACCTGATTTGGCTTTATTCCTTCTTTCTGCATCTCTGAGAAAACATCCAAAGCTTCTTGGGCCTTACCATGGTCAGCAAGGGCTGTGAGCAATGCACTGTAAGATATCACATCTCTGTCGCTCATTCTGTTAAATTCACCCCTTGCTTTGTCTATCCTTCCAAATTTTGAATACATGTGGATGAATGCATTGGATACAAAGAGTGTCCGATCTGCGATTATTCAACAGATGAGAAAAAAAAATAAAACAATCGTTCACAAACAAATAACAAAATGTGAAATTGAAACTCATAACGACAGCAGAATCATCACAATAACTTACTGCAGCACCCTTCCTCCATATGCTTGGCTAATATGTTCGCCATTTCAATGTCGCTTAATTGCGTACACGCTGAGATAGCCCCCACCATCGCCACCTCATTGATTTTTACATTCTCTTCCTTCATTTTCTTATACATTTCAATTGCTTCTGCAGCATATCCATTCTGTGCATAACAAGCCACCATTGCTGCCCAACATGACACACCTGGCACCGTTATCTCATCAAACATTTTTTGGGACTCAACTACATTGCCGCATTTCCCATAGCCAGCGATCATTGCAACCGATGCGACCGGATTTTTCTCTTGCATGCTATCATACAGTTTCCTGGCTGCTTTCATGTCACCATAATTTGCGTACCCAGCCACCATTGTGGTCCACGAAACCTCATTGCGTTGCCCCATATTATCAAACAACAACCGAGCCTCATCCATCATACCCATCTTCGTATACCCACATATCATGGCCGTCCAAGTCACAACATCTTTATCATCCATTCTATCGAACAAATCCCGCGCGCACGACATGAACCCACTTTTCGCATACACATCTAGAAGCGCAGTTTGTACGAACTTGTTTCCCAAGAAACCCGATCGCAAAACTCTAGCATGGATCTGTTTTCCTGCAGAGATCGCCGGGATGCGAGCGGAAGCATTGAGCACCGAAGAGAAGGTGAACCCAGTTGGCGAGATACCCACCCGGTGCATTCTAGCGTAAATAGAGAGGGATCGGCTAAAATGATCATGCAATACATGGGAGCGAATTAGGGAGGTCCAAAGGAACTGGTTTTTACAGTGGGGTATTTGGTCGAACAGGAGGCGTGCGTAGCTGAGGTTGTCACAGGGAAACTGGAGGAGTTGGATGAGAAACCTAGTTAATAGGTGGTTGTAATGGTGGGTCTTGATTGGGGTTTTGAGTAAGACGGTGTGGGTTTGTTTCAGTTGGCTAACGGTTTTGCTCGCGTGGATGAAGTGGGTGATGAATCCTGTACTGTCGTAATATGAGCGGGGGTTTGCAGTACGAGTGGGCAACATGAACTTCAATCAATGTCTCTCAGGAGTCCGACCGGACATCACAACATATTCAGGGGGTTTTGTTTCTGTTTCTTCCCGGTCGTCGTCCTCTGAAAGGGTGGTAGTTCTACCATGCCATTTAAGTCCATTTGATACGTATTACGTACTTAGTCTAAATTATATATATATATATATATATAATTTTTTTTTTCAAATATTTTTTAAACATATTTAAATATTAAAAAAATATATTAATATACTCATAGTCACTTCTTTAATTATTAAATAAAAAAATGTTAATAACAAGATAAAATAAAATATATAAACGGTTAAATTGAAAGGAGAAATTCGAAGTATCATTTTCCCATTAGATATACTCTTGAACATTCATGCGTTTAGGTTGACCCATACCTTTTTAAAATTATAAACCAATTAGTTTAAAAATACAATTAGTTTAAATTCATAGACAATGAGTCGGCGAGGTTCACTTTAATATGTCATGTACGAGTAGATATTCTAGCGAGTGTGAAAGACACCATCCACACTGATTTAACAAAAATTTTTCTTACAAAATAACTTATTTCATACAAATTAAGTTGATTCAAATGATACCCGTAATGAGATGACGACTGCTTGCTTGGACGAATGCTTCAAGGCAAGTAGTACAAAGGAACGTGAATGAGGACCCACGTTTCAGAAACTTTACACGAGTAATTATTGTGAGTGTTAAATCCAAGTAGGAAGTTTTACAAAGGAATGCTATTAATATTGCGAGCGGATCTCCTCGTCATAAGGCTCATTCTTCTGAATTCGGATGCTTTTCTTCTCCACATTCATCAACAAACTGGTAAATATCTCCCCGCTTTTGCTTGTCAAGTGGAATGCTTTTCCTGCATATATCCATAACCTTGTTAAAAAAACAAGAGTTGGATCTGAGTTTAAAGTTTCAGAATATATAGCAAATATATATACCAACCTTTGGAGTTCAATCTTGGAATAATCAATCTCAGCAACTATCACATTCTCTTCATGCCCCGAGGTAGCAATTATCTCGCCAGACTGCTTTTGAACAGGAAAACAAAAACAATTTCTACACAGTAAACCTTTCATGCATGTGATTGATTTACCTTACCATCCTCTCATTATTCATCAAAAGTAATTTGAGTCTAAATTTTGATACCGGTCCAACAAGGGTAGAGTGGCCCCATATTGCATAGCCACCACAAGAATCTCGGGAGGGTGAGCAAGTAGCTACAAATAACTACAACAAAAGAAAAAATAAAGCTCACGATTTAAGGGGAAATTGCATGCAATCTAGCTAAAAGAGAATTTTGATAAGATATGAACTTTTTAGTACCTACCTGGTTATCTGCTGCCCTGAGATGTGGATATAATTTGATTGTAATGAGAGATAAGTAATGCTGGTTGTTAGATACCCAATTCAGAGAGGAAAACAAAAACTAAACTTGAGCAGAATACGGCTATATATTCTTACCTGCTTCTTTGCATCAGTTCCCACAACAATTCACCAGTGCTAATGTTAAACGCCCCAGGATAGCATATGATATGAGCACCTGCATGCCATTTATACCAACCAGGACTTTATTGTATACATCACATGCTGCATATAATTCAACAGAAGGATTACCTTTTGCTGCATATAGCATAGCAAGTTCGGGGAAGCGTATATCATGACAAATTCCTACTCCAACGCAACCAGCATCTGCATTGATCATCCATCATCTGGCTGAACTTAATGATAGATAGGTAAGCTTTTACAGTATTCTTGTCAAATCTTGTTACAACACGAACTCTCACACCATGTACAACTTGAAGAACTCTTAGAGTGGCACCTAATGCCTACTTACCGAGCCACATCCACTTGGGGTGGATAGGCAGGAAAGTACAGAGTCAATCCTCCCGAAGTGGGGATGATATGCATCTTTGGTGTATGAATTGTTATTTGAGGTTTGAGTCCAGATGTCTACCTGTGTCCACGATGGTAGGCTTATCTCCTCCAGTGAAGATGTCAGATTCCTTGAATGTTATATCTCCCGGAATGTCAACATCAAACAAATGTATCTGCAAAGAGCATATACTTTCTCCGTCAAGAATTCTGAGTGTGATTGAAGAATTTCAATGTAGGAAACACGTGCTCCTCTTTATTATCTCAACTCAATTAGATGTCTAAAGTGCTCACTTTCCTATGCTTTGCCCTCAGCTTTCCATCAGGTCCAAACACACAACTAGTATTATACAGGCGACCATTACTCCATTCAGGCACAGACCCACCAATAATCGTGATTCCATGGCAAGAAGCAGCTTCGGATAACAAAGAAATTGTTGGGGATGAATCATCATTGTCAAAGTCCTCAGCGAATTTGGCAAAGAAATCTTTGGAGTACGGACAATTCCACATTTCCTTCATTGCGAAGAAGCAAATCAATATTAATCATGCTTCCGAGGACTTTTAACAAATACATTTTTCAAACTACATTTCTATT
Organism: Carya cathayensis; assembly: GCA_011037825.1. Classification (NCBI taxonomy): domain Eukaryota; kingdom Viridiplantae; phylum Streptophyta; class Magnoliopsida; order Fagales; family Juglandaceae; genus Carya; species Carya cathayensis. Next base: position 980,854 of record QGSO01000251.1, on the reverse strand, counting down.
GGCACAACCACATGAATAGTAGTCAACTCACAGGTAAAACAACAATCCTTGCGCCACTTTCTGCAGCAATTTTAATCATGTTGCGAGCACGAACCAGATTCTGGTTCTTCTCTGATCTAACAGATAACTGGCAAAGGGCGATCTTAATCTGGTCACAACATAGTAACTCTAATTTATTTCACTCTGAAACTAAAAATGGAAAACAAAATGACCCTACATCCATGAAGAAATATTAGATTATCCACACCTATCTCCATGTGACAAATCTCAACGCCATAGAGTTAGCATATGAACTCTTAAAACAAACTTAGAAAGGAAAACCTCGATATTTGTGGACTTAGTCACAGACACACAGAGAGAGAGAGGAGGGGGGGGGGGGGGGGGGGGGGGGGCGCAACCAAAGAACTGGGACAACAAAATATAGGCCAAGATTTGAGGTTGAAAAATATGAGGAACCAAACCTTTACAGTTTTGGGTAGCTGCAATTGTTCTGAAGCAGAAAGCATGGTGTGCTCTAGGAGTTTTGATGCAGAACCCATCTCTCCCTTCTAAGCTTTGGTGCAAGCAAAATTAAGCCCATGACTCTCCCCCGTTGACTCTCCCCCGTTTGGTTACGGATAGATGAGATTGGATGTAATATATTTTAAAAAATTGAATAAAATATTATTATAATATAATTTTTTAAAATTAATTTTATTTTTAAATTTAAAAAAATTAAATTATTTATTATATTTTATATGAGAATTTATATAAATTATAATAATAAAATAAAGTGAGATGTTTTACATATGAATAATGGATAATCTTTGTCGTTATAGTGAACGAGCCTATCCATGGCATGGAATTTCCCACCGGTGCCGTAAGTCTTGAGTTATCCGCCTGTCGTCTTACACGTGTCTGAATTCTTTTTGGTTCTGAGCTGGGCTTGAAATTATAGATTTTATAATATTTATTATTATCTGGTCTCTAAAATTCATGAAGGATTTGGAAGTCCATTCAGGAATCAAACCGATATCATATCTTGAAGAAGTCTTATCGGAAGTAGCATAGTATCTTGAAGAAGTTTTATAGGAAGTTGCATAATTGTCACTCAAGTAGTGAGGCATTTAACTTAAATGGGAAGATTTGGGCATTCAAAACAATGAGACCAAGTAAAGAGAATCTCCTCCTTAAACCATACATACATATTATATCATTCTCTCACTGTGTCAGTTTCAACTCGTCAATGGATCCTTTATCAATTTACAGAAGATGAAAATTCTTCAGAATGATTTTCCTACTTCGCCCGAAAGATTCATAATTACCTGAGTTCCCAAAGCTCACAGACCAAGACAATTTTTTCCCTCAAAAAGCTATTTTAGTCATGACACCATCTCACCATATCCTCGCACAAATTAACAAAAAGAATGCTGGACTACTATTCAACATGTCTCAACTTCCAGTCGCTGCAACTCTGGGCGCCGGTGGCCATTTCCACACTGTCAACAAACCCGTCCGATCCCCGGTGAAAAAGAGGCCCCCAGGACCTATTTGAACTGTTCCAACTTCTTCATTTGCAAAGAGTCTGCCCCTGTCAAAGAATCTAAAACAACGGATATTAGTTGAAGCCAGGAGGGTAGGGAGGACATTGTTGCAAGGGAAAAGCGTACTCACGATGGCAATTCATATAGGTGCACAGAATTGTCAGCACAAGAGCAATATATTATCGGTTTGTCATCTGTATCAGTCATCCCATTAAGTGCAAGAACGCCCTGTAATACACAAAATCATGTCAACCAATTTGGTCTGTGAAGTTACCCTAAAAACAGTGTATCCATACAGGTACTGCAACATAAGGCTTCAAACTCGACATTTTATTGAACTTTTGACGTAATAAAACAATCATCATTACGGGACCCATTAATGGAATCTCATATATTCAACTACATACTATGTTTTGCTAATAACAATGTTAATTTGGATATTGGGGGCAATGAGGCCCATAGAGTTTTCTTCTCTGTATTTTCTTTCTGGAAAATTTGGAGGCGCAAAATGGTCTCAAACCTTATCCTTAAGAGGATAATAAATGAGGTTAAGGAATAAGGTGGGTATCTCATAGGATCCTACAAGTTAAATTTCCTCCCCTTTCCATAATGCCATCAGAGAACAGGGGAGTAATAAAGTTTTTTTTTAATCGAAGAATTTTAATGATGAGGTAAGTAGGCATGGCCCAAGTACGCAGGACATATATAAGAGCAACACCTAAGAGTAATGAAGTTATTCAAAGGACGTGACATGTTAAAAGCGAAATTCTGGAAAAATTAATCAGAGCCAACAAAGGTTCATTATCTACATAAATAAATAAAATTGATTTCTAAAGTAACAGCAGCATTGAAGCTGAAAAACTTTTTTTTTTTTTTAAGTAATCGAAGTAATGCCTAAACAAATGAGAAGACAAGAAGAACACCTAACTAGAAATATAAAAAGCCCTTTAAAATCTATAGAATCTGCCCAATGGAGCAGAGTTATTAAAGGTGAAGAACTGAGGCCCCCCATAAAGATTCCATGGCCTGACTGATTATGAGAAACAGAATTTAGGCCACCAATATATTTCTTCATAATAGAAAAGTTGGCAGTTACTCAATGAAGGTGCTTATGAGAGAGCATGAGTGTTTTTTGATTAACGAATAAGAGAGCCGAATATGTACCCATATCCTAGAGCAGCAGAGCCGAAAAAGTGAAGCACACAAAGAACTAAAATAATTGTGATTATAGAGCATACATGTTCTTCATTGTGTGTGTAGACAACTTCCAAGCTGCCTTCTTCAGTAGCAGCCCAAACCTTTACTGTGCAGTCCAATGAAGAAGAAAACAAATATTGGTCCCAGCAAAGAAACGACGTGACAACATCATTATGGCTGTTCAGTGTCATGATACACTGTAAAGTCTCATGATCCCAAACCTGCAACAAAAAAGAACAAAGAAAAGGACTAATGATTCTTTTTTTTCTTCATAAAAAAAACATAATATATGACCCTTGCGCACACAGAAGAAAAGAAGTTATAGAACGCATAGTCAAGCAATTATAACTGTATCAGCATCACGGCAATATATTCTGGCTTGCAAAGGACTCTTTTAAATATTAGAACGTAATTGATCAAATAACCTTAAAAAAAAGTTACAGAATCATGCAGTCAATCATGTCTAAAAAACAAAATGGCAGGGCTGCTTGCAAAAGAAAATGGGGGAGAACATACCATATTGGTTCTATGCAAGACCTTTTTTTTAATAAAAAAACAGTTTACACCACCAGATAAGGATCCAACCACAGTGTTTCCAACACATAGGCCTCATCAAACTTGTACAGTTTGCAATCCACGCAATAGAAGTGAATATAACAGAAAATATCAATGAATCTTAACCAATAATGGCTTGTCTTCTCAAATCACTACTTACAACAAAGAAGATTTAACAGCAAAAGGTTGTAAGCCACACTTACCCTTATTGTATGGTCCAGAGAACCAGAGTACAGGCTCTTGCCTCCAACAACTAAAGATGTTACGCCAAGTGTGTGGCCTTTAAGGGTAGCAGCCAATTGAAGAGTAAGATTAGCTTCATAACAGCCTTTCCATGTGTAAATAACACCGTCCTTCAGAAAAACATTGTAAGACTATGAGCATCATGCAGAACAATAATGCAAAAAACAAGTAGACATAAACATTGATGAAATAGCACATGGATCTCACTTAAAACATCAAATTATTTTCAATTTCACAAGAGATACTTGGGCTTTGCCTATTATTATGAATAAAACTTCTTGATTACCGATTTAAAAAAAAAAACAAGAGATAAGTTCATTCTCAAACAGCTAAAAAAAATTTATGAAAACAGCATTGCCCACGTTGAACCACTTGAAAGAACCAAGCTAGTTTTAAACTGTTAGCAAAGAAGTTTACCTCTGCTCCTGCAAAAAGCAAATCCTTAACAACTTCCAAGGCATTGACTTGTCCGGTAGGTCCATTGAGACAGCATCCAGCAGCTGAATCAGTATTCCAGACCTGCAACACCCCAAAATGCCAAATCTAGCTCACATCTCAAACCAAGGAAACCAATATTAAATGACAGCAATAAGAAAATGAGAAAATAGAAACATTACTCAGAATAATACTTACCTTCACAACATTTAACATGCCGACAAAGACCAATGGACCCTCACAAATAATAGACCGAACTTCGCCACCAAGGTTAATCACACTAGCACATTGACCAGAATGGCAGTCCCAAAGCCGAACAGTTCCATCACTACTACCTGAATAAAGCTTGTTGCTTCTTTCAGGAAGCACAATCCCAGTGACAGCCTGTTAAAAAAAACCCATATAAAAGGATTCGCAAGATCATAAATATATATAAAATAAAATATACATGTATCACACAACTTATTGTAAAATAAAGTAAAACTTGCATGACTTGACTTTCATACTCCAGACAGAATCTCTCCTGGTTTGTTGTCTGAGTTGGTCAACATCAAAGGAAGACGCAAACCTTCAAGAGTTTAGATTGGGACAGGGAAAGAGTTTCACAGTGCAAAAGACTTTCTTTTTCTAAGATGTATTTTCCATAAACCATCATTCTCTATACTGAAAATTTCATACAATATATCACGCAATGAATATATAACCTCATCTTTCTAGTGGGGAAAGACCCTACAACATGTCTAGTTTATTTTATTTGAACAATGAAACAATTAAACAAAGTCAAGCCTCACTTGGCATAACTGAGTTAAGTTCACATTCAATCAAATTCCAGATTCTGTAAATTTATCCTACCACAAAGGATGAGTCAAAGTCACCTAACACGTACCTTCTCATGCCCTTGGAGCTTTGCCAACATCATAAACCCATCGCCACGAAACCAAGAGTGCAGGTTATGGCACTGATCGCCATATATACAGTTACCCTGTACCCAGAACTGACAGACCCTTTCCAAGGACTTCTTTGGATCATTTTGCGAAGACTTTTCAACAGCAGTTTTTGATAAGGACTTCTCAAAATCATCTTTGGGAGACTCTTTATGAACATTTTCTGAAGACTTTTTAATAACCTTCTCCGGGGATTTCCTAGGAACACTTTTAGGGGATTTCTTATGAAGATTTTCTGGTAACATCTCAGCAACATTACCGCCCAAGACCCTTCCTCCATTCCTCAAAACCAGTGTATACTTGGACGTTTGGTAGTAAGGCCTCTTCCTGGGATGATCTGCAGGTAATGCATGGGATTGCTTTGCAAAACTGGGACTGGTGGTTTCGTGCGGCATTTCACCATGAGCAAACCGACATGGGTTTCTGTGGCATCTACCTTTAAGCCAAAAGATGCACATACTGTTGCTGTTTGAAGGATCTCCATGGAGTTTGTAAAAACCCGATCTTTCCATTGTCTCTGAATCTCTCCTAGCAGTCTTAATCACCATACTATAAACAAAAATAGGAAAAAAATGAAACAAGCAATCCATGGGGAGCAGCCAAAATCAAATGACTCTACCTTCAACCAAGATCCAAATCAGAAACCCCTAATCTTTAAAATCCCAGATAGGCGCATACTCTGTTCTAGCAATTCCAAAAAAATCGGAATTTCTTGAATAGCATGAACACGAGCATCGACCAAAATCACAAATAAAGCCAAAGAACCCATGACTAAGATTAAAAAACCTTGATCACTGACTCCCTGAATTTACAATCCCACCGATGCCACCGATCCTTGAGCAAAAGCACATAAAATCGGATAATCCTTAACAAAGATTAACCATCGATCCCATGAATTTATAAATCCAAATAATCCACTAATTCTTGAGTAAATCCTAGATATGTCCTTGAAAATTTGAAAAAGAACACCCCAGGAATCTGGAATTCTATTAATGGCCGATCAAATCATGACCGGATTTGGATAATCGCGATCGATGAAAGCTTCAAGAATGACGGTGGCGAAAGCCCCACAAAATTCCGATCCTCAAACCACTGATCAAATATACGCGAAATGCTAGAACCTAATCGCCGATCCATCGGCCAACCCAGCACATAATGTCGAAATTGAACCGAAAAGATAAGCCCTATAAATCCACACCCAGCAACAACCAATGATCTTGGATTCAGTCACCATCATGGTCATACCACACTCGGTGCGACAATAGCTTGTTGAAGACGACGACTAAAAGGCCTAACAGCTAAAAGAAACTCGAGGAAGAAACAAACCTGAGAGAGCGAAACAATACCGATAGGATCGCCGGAGTGATGTGGCCGCCGGTAATGGCAACTTGCTAGGCAGGTCGTCCTCCAAGTCCACAAAAAAGGAGAATGAATAGAAAGTCTCCGCTTGCTATACGGCGTCGGTGAATTATATGGTAGTTATAAGGGCATTCTCGTTGGCTTGGGCCAAATCACATGGTCAAATTTTATATAATTTGGTTAAAAAATTCTTCATATTGAATTTAGTAAATTTAAAATAATTTAAATTTTTGTTATAATAGTTGGTTAAAGATAAAAGATTACTATTCATTTATTAAATATTAAAATATTAATTTCTCATTCCAAACAAATAAATTAAATTAATTAAAATATAATTAACATTTAACATTTAGAATATAAATATTATTAACATTTAATAATATTTTTTAATATTAATTGAAAATAATATAATTATTCTTAACATTTAACAATATTTTTTAAAATATTAATTTAATTAGAATATAATTACTTTTAACATAGTAATACTTTTTTGTAATATTAATTTAATATAATATAATTATTATTAACATTTAATAGTACTTATTTTAATATTAATTTAATTATAATATAATTATTAACATTTAATAATAATTTTTAAATATTAATTTAATATAATTATTACTATTAACATTTTATAATACTTTTTTAATATTAATTTAATTAGAATATAATTATTATTAATTTTTAATTGGTAGAATTACAAAATGTGATAAAATAAATTAAATAAAAAAATTATTAATTTAATAATATTTTACTATTATATAAAAAATGAATGACTAATCTAATGTGGGAATTGAATTTAGATGGAATAGGCAAATGCAAATAAGTGTTGATATTAGTCAAATTTGAAGATGAATTTAGCTAAGCCAGTGAGGATGCTCTAAAAGGTCGGTTTTGAATCATGATTCTTTGAACGCCCAATCATTTTGTAACCCCGACTGAGGGGTGTAAAAACAAAAAAATTTTAAAATAAAAAACAAATTGGAAAACCGCCCAAACTAGACTGGATGGACCGATTTTGGAACGATCCAGTCCATAATCAGTTTTGAAAATGAAAAACCTGCCGGAACCGGCTTGATTTCGGTTCCGGTCATTTTTAACCCAAACTGGACCGGACTAGTTGTCTTTAAAATATATTTTTATTTTTTTAAAATATTATATATAATATGTTTTATATTATATATTACATATAATAATATAATTTATAAAATAAAAGTTTAATCTTAACATGAAAATTTAATAGATCATATGCTTTAAAAATAAAATATATATATATTAATAACATTTTATGGCTTAATAAATTAAAATTATCAACAAATTCCTTTCGAATATTTGATAAATACATACTAATGTATATTAATCTATTAATTACATTTTATGCCTATTAGTATTAGTAATTCACTTTAAGTCTATATATAAATAACTATTAAATCATTATAGTATTAGTATATACTAATATATACTATATCACTATAAGTCTATATGATGCTATAGTGAATCAGTGATTGTAATATTAATACTATTATATAATTATACTAAATTAAAATCACTATAACAAATACTAATATAGTTATACTGAATCACTATAACTAATACTAATATATAATTATACTAATACTAACTGTCTAATACTATTATATAGTTATACTAATCACTGATTCACTATAACTAAAAGTCTAAACCACTTTAACCATATATAGCATTAGTATTACTATGACTATATCACTATGACCACATATTATTATATAGTATTAATATCACTATTAGTGTAGTATATAGTATTAGTAATAATTCAGTATCAATGTATTATTATATAATATATAATATATATTCCATAATGTATAACATATAGTTTTAGTATCACTATAGCATTATAATATAGTAGTCACACTATAATTGTATAATTAATTATATAATATATAGTATTGGTATATAATATATATTAATATATTATAAGAGTTATAGCATAATATATGTATAATAGTATAGTTAACTCAATATGTTAGTATTAATATCACTGTAACTATATATAGTATTAACATCACTATGACTATATCACTGTGACCATATATTATTATATAGTATTAATATCACTATTAGTATAGTATATAGTATTAGTAATAATTTAATATCAATGTATTATTGTATAATATATATATACTATATGTAGTAGTAACACTATAACTATATATAGTATTAATATCACTATTAGTATTGGTATAGTCTATAGTTATTTAATATTATAATATATACAATTATTTATTAATCATATAAAAAATGTAAAAACTAAAAAGTTTAATATATTGAGTTATTGACAATTATCAATGTATCACAATACATTGACATACTCTAAGTCTCTAAGTTATAAACTAGCAATTAACATCATATTATAATTATAATTAATTATTTTTTAATGAGTTAATTAAACAATCCACATTACATAGTTTATTTAATTTTAATTTTACTAATTTAAATAATTAATTTATGTGTCAAAAAGATAAAAGAATCACAAGTGAAAAATACATTTTATGTGCCAAACAAGAAACGGCGCCGTTTAATATAAAATTGGACCTAAATAGTGCTGTTTAATTCCACTTTTGTTTTTTTTAAGGGGGGGGGAGCATTTTGAAACTGAGTTGCGTGAAATGGGAGCATTTTGAAACTGAGTTGCGTGCCATTTCACGCAACTTAGTTTTTTTTAAATAAACCGTATGTTAAAACGGTGCCATTTAAGTCTGATTTCAATACAAACGGCACCGTTTCAACACACGGTTTTTCCCGTCCCCCCTAAATCCCTTTCAATTTTCACTTTTTGCTTTTCATTTTCCCCCCTCCCCTGAAAGGTGAAAACCCTAGGCCTCCTTCCCTCCATCGCATCCCCCCTATCTAGCCCCTCCGTGACTCCGTCGAAGTTCTCTTCACCCCAGTCGTTGCGTCTTTTCACTAATTGCCAATTGGTACTCTCTCCCTCTCTCTCTCTGGTTTTTAATTTTTTTTATGGTGTTGAATATGGGAAAGTACTTGCCTTGGCCTTGTGGCTGACAAGTCTTATATTATCTAGTGTCCACTGGCATGCTTATAATGATTTTCCCATTCTATTTTTGTATCCAAAGTCCAAACAAACAAACCATTTAACATTTATTTTATGATGATTTTTTATAGCGCACTTAGCCGATTTGGGCATTTCCTTGTCATATTTGTTGCATATCAATGTTAATGCAAAATCTAAATAGACTATAGATGCATAAATAAATGTAATCTCATGCGTATGGTTATGTTGATATAAATGTAGTCCCTTTGGATTGAGAACTCCAAAGTGTTTGAGTTTGGTGTTATGGCTTGATTTTCTCTTACCTATCAAAAAACTTTTTGCTTGGCTTGTTTGGGTTTTAATGGCATTTGGTGTGGCTTTTTGGTGTATTTTGCAAAGTAAACCTCAACTTGATTAATTGGATTCAGTGGGGTATTTTCCTTACAATACATTCCTTAGCTTTTGATCACTTTAATCAAGTTAAGTTTAGTTTGAAACATCAATTTGGATTTTGTATTTTGTGTCTAATCACAGTGATAATCACTACTTAATGCAATCTTCTATGCACATTCTCTGAGATTTTACTTCATTGATTGATTTTTGTGGAGATTTTGTAATGGAGATTTTGTGGTGCAATTTTGTGGAGATTGTGTTGTTTTAATGATGGAGATTTTGTAGATGGTTTTTGGTAGCATGAGCCAACTAGTTTTTGGTGCAGGTTTTTAGTATTGTTTCACAAACAAGGATGGGACAATGGTTTTGCCTCACTTAGGCTGTTAATAGTTTGAAGGATGACATGTTGAAATTCAAACATCTGCATTTATCTGAAGCCTTAAAGTGTCTTGATGTTCCATTTGAAATTCAGATTATCTTTGTGTGTTTAAAACTGAATTCAGTTAATTTGTTTTGTCGTTATAGATGGATCCATCAAATGAAATAGAAACACTCGGCAATGTTCAACCTTCAACGGAAAAGAAAAATTTGTATTTTAAAAAACAAATTTTTGTAAATAGAAATAGATTTTTAATAATTTTTTTAAATAGTTTTTTTAAATTTTTTTTATTTTATATAAACATATTTTTTTTTATGATAAATTTGTATTTTATTAAAACCGAAAAACCAGACCGAACCAGAAACATGTAAAACCAGAATACCAGTTTAGGAAGATAAACGGTGCGTAATCAGTTTTAAAAAATGTAAAATCGGTGTCTACCGGTTTGGTCTTAGATTTTGTTCAAAACCGGACTGAACCAGACCGGTTACACCCCTAACCCTGAGAGACGTTCCAACCCGTAGAAGTAGTAGAACTATGGGCTTCTCTTGAATTGGTCCACGTGCGGCATCAGATATAATCATTTCACATTCTTTTGTATAACAAAAAGCCTATTCATCATCTCATTTTTTATCATATCCTCATCATTTTATAATATGATATTAAATTATAAATTTACAAGTAAAATATAATAAATAATTTTTAATTATGTAATATCACATCATAAAGTAATAAAAAGATAATAAAAATTAAAATGATAAATAACATTACTTATTACAAATAATAATAGTTAAACGAACTTGAATAATATATTTAAGAACATAATAATTACGCTGTATATAAAAGATATTGGATTGATATATTTCTCTTTTATTTTACCAGAGTGATTTAACAGGATGACTTTAAAAAAGAATTATATAAAGAAAATAAAAATATTGAATAGATTATAGACAGTCTATTTTTTAAAACTTAGTTTTTATTTATTTATTTCTATTTTCAGTTAGTCGAGGTTTTGGAAAGAGCAGGCCTAGGCCCAAGCTAATAGCTATTATGGATACAAAGGAGCCTTCCAATCGGCCCAAATATTTACTATTATCCCATCCAACCAATGGGACAAAGTTCAAGAAGGAACAATATGCCTTCAATTCTTTTATAATTTATTTTATAAATAATTGATATAATTATGTAGCTTTTTTAAAAATAAAATAAATTTTGAATATATCTAAAAATTTAATATTAAAAAATTTACAATTGACATGATTTAATATAATACGTTAAATTTATTTTGTAATAAAAAAATTGAAATATAATGGACTACGTGAGTACAAGAAGTCTTTTGTGTAAGATTTCTAAGTAAATCAAACATTTCTCTAAAAATAATCTTAATTTCACATAATTATCCCATTTAAAATATAATTGTAAATAGTTATAAAAAATATTAAATTGATAAAATGCAGAGAGAAGGTAAAGAATCACTTGCGTTTCATGTCTTTTGGTAGGTAACGGTTGACAACCTCTAACAAAAAAAGAGTAATGGGTGACAAGCAAGAAAAAGAGATAACCTTTGAACCAGATGTGGTGACTGTGAGTTTTACACCCACTATGGGAGGGTGATATGTCATTGTTATATTATATTTACCGTAGACTCATGTACAAATTACAAATTTAAATTTCTTTTCTCTCAAGCTTGTCGCTCTCTCTCTATCCTCACCATCTCTTTTCTCTTCTCATGACTTCTCTCTCTCCTTCATGTTTCTCTCAGCCATGGCCGCACCACGAGCATGCCACCAACCACCAATGTAGCAGTCCATGGCAACAAGGCTATTGTGAGCCACCAAGAAGAAAAGAAGACCATCGGCGTCGGTTTCCTCTCGTTGTGCAAGCTTTCTCAACTCCTCTCTCGGTTGCAAGGTGCAAACCACTGATTGCTCAGTCTAATCGACGCCACCATCAACAACAATAGAACATGCCGGATAGTAACCCTTATGTTTCCATACATTGCATGGAGACCCACAAATGCAACAACAAACCATGAAGACCAACCACATGTACAACCAAAATTTCAGCCATCAACTCCTCTGCACACCACCATTTGTTCACTCTAGTCCATGTCGAAACCATCATATGATATGAAATAGTAGTGCGACACCTCCTCCCAAGTTCAGTCACTGTTAACAACCATAGGACCACCTCCCTTAGCCATTGTAGGCTTTCCTCCACTATGACCCAGCCGAAGTGCACCACAAAATTGACTTTCACAAATAGCCTGTAACAGCTAGACCCAACACGAAGCTCACGTTCAAAAAATTTTATTTGGATTAATATGTATGAAAAGCTCACTTGAGATTTAACAAGTAATTTTAGAACATGCTACGAGCCCAAAATTTATTTTGGCAGAGTATAGATTTTATTAGGCTTGATAATTTGGTTAAAATCTTTGATGGACCAAGTGGGAATTGGTCCAAAAAATTTATGGGACAAGTTGGATTATTTTCGAAGTTGAGTTAAGGCCCATTACTGTTGGTTTAATACTCGACCCATGAAAATACCGTTAAATCAAAGAGATTATTTGGACTACGCTAACTGGCCCAACCCATTTATTAATTCCATATACTATGCAAGACGTGGGCCCAAATACTTTTAAATGGGCTCAAAAAGCCTAAGCCCGTGAGAACCAAGGATCAAACCCCACGTCATGCACGTCTCCTCTTTCATGAGGGTTTCTAGCTACTATATATATACAAGTTACACACTCCACATACACACCCTATTTGCATGTAAAGCATCTTCAGCCTAGGATTAGGGTTGCCGCATTCCAGACCTCTTCTCTATTATGCTCAAGAACGTCACCGTCTAGCCGTAGCCTCCTTCCCAAAGTCAAGCCTCTCCCCGTTGTAGTACCTGCACCACCACCACTGCCAAAAGGTAGCCCCACTAGCAAGTTTTTCCACGCCACAACCACACACTACAAACCTCCTTGCACGACCTCAGCCGCAGCAGCAGGCTTTTATCATTGAGAACGTCCTTCCCACATGAAGTCCAGCAACCACTTCTCCTAGCCACCACGTTGTTGTTGTTGCTGCCCTCTTCAACCACCATCTTGTTGTCATCTCCTCCCCTTAACACCCTAATGCATGTCCATTGCCATCACCAAAATCTAAGCAGGCTCACAACAAAGGCCTTTGTTTTTTCTCCTTAAAATAGAGTGCATTTGACTCAACCAACCCATCACCCATGTCGGAAACTCCATAGAAACTGTCGCCAAAAGCTTCCTGTCGCACACCTCTCTCTCTCTCTCTCTCTCTCTCTCTCTCTCGTTTTGCCGCATTGACCATCTTCGATCTCCACCCAATTCCCTACTCTGTCGCATGACCCCTTTTCTCTCAGTGAGTATTTTGTGCGATCCTCCTTCCTTCATTGAAGGTTGTCTTTCATGACATCTGCATTAGCTTTTCAAAATAAGCAAAAACACCCCACCATTTGAAGCCTAATGATAGTGCTACCCTTCTTCCTGATGTCATGTGTTCCCTAAACATTGATGTTAAAAATGCTCATTTGGGCTTTAGGTTGTTGTCTATTGGGTTTGGCTTAGTTGATTTATTTCATTTTCAATTTGGGTTTTTGGCAAAATTTTAAATACCGTTTTAGTTAAGGCACTGGAATAAATTATTTCGATACTGGTACCATTTCGGGATTAATTATATACTATATATAAATATTTATACGTATATATAAACTAGCAACTAATAGAATAAATACATATATATATGTGCAAGTGTGTATCATGTATATGTGTATATATATGTAAGAATTGAAAATTTACAAAATAAATATATATTGAAAAAATCACAAACTTGAGTTGAGACACAAAAACAAAGAAAAAAAGTTTTAAAAAAAAGGAGGAGAGAACGAAATGACATATTTAAAGTTACAAAAAAATTAAAATTATATAAATACATTTTATATTCTAAAATTAATTAAATACCATCTAGATTTAAAATTTTCAAAAATTCTATCTAAGTATGAAAAAAATTCCAAAAACCATCTAAAATAGAATGGGGACCGAAACGCCAATTTTGGCCAGAATGGTCGAAATTTGACCAGAATAGCCAAAATTTAGAGTGAAACGGAATAAGGTAGTATAGTGTACCAGATACTACACCGGAATGGAAAATTCTGGCCATACTGGCCAGTACAAAATGGATAAAAACATTGATTTTTGGGCTCAATTACATCACGTTTATTAGACTCCTTTTTATTTATTTATATATTTACAGAAAACCTATTTTTCAAGAAATTATCTAAGAGATTTCTTTTAAAATATATTATTAAGTATTTACACCATTATTTTTAGATAAATTGGAAATAGGTTATACTGTTAGCATTTTTCTGGTTTAGGTGTGGATATAGCTAAAGTTCATAATCGAGGCTTAGACATTACACCACAAGAGTCAGGTAAGTGAGGTTTCTATGCTATACTTTGTATAAAACGACCGGATTGAAGTTGATTTAATGAAAAATATGCATGTTTTTTTATGAAAAGAAAAACTTGAAAACAACCTTGGTAATTTTAATAGCATTCACATGAATTTTTGTTTAAGAAGAGACAAAAACATTTTCTGTCATGACTCATGTAGAAATGAGTTATTTTTGACATTTTGTTTCTGAACTGTGAAAAAAGAGCAAATATGAAAATTTGTATATAATTATATGACAATGATATGATTATGATGTGTTATGAATATGTTATGTACTCTAATATGATATGATGTGATCTTTGAAAACCTCTGATATGAAATTCTCTTTATGTTTTGTTCTGACCTTACCACGAGTGTAAAACTGTAGCTTTTGTTTGGGTTGGTACCAACTTTTCAATTGCTGGTTCACCCATTTTGTAAATAATGTGGTTTTCTGCATGTTTTTCCTGTGTGCACACTGTACACTCAAGGTTTCGAGAATAATAAGGGAAAGATTTCACATTCTGGTTCTGCTTAATTGGCTGCCGGGGTCTGCACAACCCTTAGGGGTGAAAATTTGAATCGGAGCACCAACCCGAATTGGACTGAACTGTGGTCCTGGACCAGTTCCTACATTTTAAAAACCGGCTAAATCTGGTCCAGTTTCGGTTCTTGACTTTCCGACACCGAACCGTACTGGTTTATAAAAAATATATATATAAATTAATTTTTAATATTATATATATAATTTTTATATATAATTATATAAGAAATTTTTATATATAATATAAAAAATTATATATGAGATAATTTTATATTATAATTTATAACATAAAATTTTAATCTTAAATATAAACATTTGTTTGATCATATGTTATTAATATAAAATATATATTAATTACATTTTATAACCTAATAAATTCTCATTATATTCTTTTTTTAAAAATAGAAAGCATGGGTAAGGATATGTGAACATAGTGGACTAAAGACAAAGATCGTACTTTGGTTATTGGAGAATTTTATTTAGTAGTCTTGTCTTGCCCTAACTTGGTATTTTGGAATGTTGGTATTTATTTTGAGACTTTATGGTGTTCTTAGTTAATTATTTTAGAAATAGTTGATTTAAAACACTGAAATATATGCATAATTGAGAAATTGGAGTTTTATGAGATATGATTTTAAGTGATAAATAAGAAGTAATTATCCAACCCATCTGACCGGGGCGTTACACAGACGCTGCAAGCCACGAACGCCCCTATTTTAAGAATCTGAAACAAAGCACCCTAACTGTTCTCTCTAATGCCTTGAAGCTCCACCCTGCACAACCGTCCACCATTAGTAAAACCACTGTATGTCAACTCTATAGTAGACCCAAGTCGACGAAACCAAGACCACCTCACAGAGGGACCTCCACACACAACAACCACCTCCAAAACTCGGCCATGTGCACCGTGAAACACTAAGCCGTTGTCCACACCAACTAAACGTCTTCTCCACCATGAAAGCCCAGCCACGTTGCACTACCACCCAAGCAAGCCAGTCCAAAGCACTTCCAATGCCCCTGTCGTGTGTAACTTGAATAAGTAACAACACACACACAATCTCTCTCTCCCTCGTACATGGCCAAGGAAGCCTCTACGTCCAACCAAAAACAAGCCCCTAGCCGTCGCTACCTTCACCATAAACCATGGAAAAGTGTGCACTGAAAACTAGTAAGATTTAAATGTTTTATTTTATATTTATTAATATTTATTGGAAGCTCTAGTCATTGGTAGGTTTGACCAAGTCTTTAGGAATTTGGTTATTTGATTTCGTGCTGAGAAAGTGTTTTACGTGTGATCCTATTTTATAGGAGTTGTGGTTAGTGCTAGGATGAAGTGTTATGATGTAAAGCCTATTTATAGGCCCTCTTCTTTATCAATAATATTGACAGAGTTTTACCATTCCAATACGTCTCTTTTATTTTTCTTAACTCTATATTAGTGGTATCAGAGAAGCCAACGTGTGAGAGAAAACAAGAGAGAACGAGTTCCAAACAACATTGATGGCTTCAGATTCAAATTTTGTGCAGGCGGGATCCCACGTTTTGATGGTCACTATGACCATTAGAGTATGCTAATGGAGAATTTTCTACTGTCAGAAGAGTAATGGCCGATCATTGAATCTGGAATTAAAGCACCAGCACCAAATACAGTCTTGACAGATGCCCAGAAAACAAAGTTGGAAGGGAGAAAGCTAAAAGATTTGAAAGCAAAAAATTACCTTTTTCAGGAAATTAATCATCCCATCTTGGAAACAATTCTTAGCAAAGAAACTTCCAAAGATATTTGGGATTCCATGAAGAAAAAATATCAAGGCTTTGCTAGAGTGAAGCATGTACAACTTCAAGTTTTGAGAAAAGATTTTGAGACTCTACAAATGAAGGATGGGGAATCTGTCACCAGCTACTGTGCCAGGATTATGGAGATCAATAACAAAATACGATTTCATGGTGAGAAGATGGAAGATGGAAGATGTCACCATTGTGGAGAAGATATTGCGTTCCCCGACACCAACGTTTGATTATGTCGTGTGTTCAATTGAAGAATCGAATCGAAAGACATAGATGCATTCTCTCTTGATGAACTGCAGAGCTCCTTGCTGGTCCATGAACAGAAGATGAACCGAAGTTCAACTTCAAAGGAGCAAGCTTTAAAGGCCTCTACCTCTACTTATTTCTCAAACTCTAGAGGAAGGGGTAGAGGTAGAGTTAGAGGTAGAGGAAGGGGAGATCGAGGCAACAGAGATGGCATCAGGTATTTCAAAGCCGATAATGATCAATTTCAAGGCAAAGGCAGAGGACGAGATCAAAATTTTGACAAATCCAAGGTAGAGTGCTTTAGATGTCATAAATTTGGACATTATCGTTCTAAATGCTATACTAGGCTGCCTAAAGACAGAGAAAAGGAAGCGCAATCAAATTTTTCCGAAAAGAAGGAAGTGGAAACTTTGTTAATGGTTGTTCAAGCTAACCAGGAACCTGAGTCTGATGTTTGGTATGTGGATACAGGCTGCAGTAACCACATGTGTGGAAGTAAGTCTTCTTTCTCTTATTTAAATGAAGGCTTTCATTCTACCGTAAGTTTTGGTGATTGTTCCACTGTGAGGGTGATGAGAAAGGGTGATATTGAGATAAGAACCAAGAATGGTTTTGTAGAAACAATTTCTAATGTCCTCTATGTTTTTGACTTGAAAAGCAATTTGTTAAGTGCTGGTCAATTGCAAGAAAAGGGTTATGTAATCACTATTCAAAAGGGTGTTTGTGAGATTTATGATCCTACTAGAGGAGCTACTGTTGTTGTACAAATAAGTTCAAACAGGTTGTTTCCATTGAAGATAAAAAGTGTGCAATCTTGTTTAATAGCTGACGTAAAAGATCCTTATTGGTTGTGGCATTTTCGTTATGGCCACTTGAGTTTTGGTGGATTGAAGACCCTTCAACAGAAAAATATGGTGACAGGTCTTCCTCAGATTAGTATTCCTTCCCAAGTTTGTGAAGAATGTGTTGTTGGCAAACAACATCGTTCTCAATTTCCCAAAGGAAAATCATGGCTAGCAAAATGTGTTTTTGAGCTAATTCATTCTGATATGTGTGGCCCGATAACACCAATTTCTAATGGAGGTAAAAGATACTTAATTACCTTCATTGATGATTATACTCGAAAAACTTGAGTTTATTTTTTACAGGAAAAATCAGAAGCTTTTTGTGCATTTAAAAGCTTCAAGGTTCGTATGGAAAATGAAACAGGAAACACCATTAACACCCTCTGAACAGATCGTGGTGGAGAATATTGCTCAACCGAATTTAAAGTTTTTTGTGAAGTTCATGGCATTTGAAGAGAGCTGACAACTGCTTATACACCACAACAAAATGGTGTATCAGAGAGCAAAAACAGAACCATCCTCAATATGGTATGAAGCTTGTTGGCAAGAGGGAGAATTCCAAAACCTTTTTGGCTTGAAGCAGTAAATTGGAGTATTCACATCTTGAACAAAAGTCCTACATTTGTTGTTCAAAATATGACACCAAAGGAGGCTTGGAGTGGAAGGAGATTAGCTGTAGATTATTTTGACTACATCGCTTATGCACATATCCCGGATGAGAAAAGGAAGAAACTTGATGATAAGGGGGAAAAGTGTGTCTTTCTTGGTGTTAGATTGTTAGTGAAGCATCCAAAGCATATAAATTGTTTAATCCACTAACCAAGAAGATTGTGACCAGTCGAGACGTTGTTTTTGATGAGGAAAACACTTGGGATTGGAATAGGCAGCAATCTACTCAAGTTCTTTTTGACAATGATTATGAAAGAGAGCCAACTCCAGCAGCCTTTATGCCTGAAACTTCATCAGAAGCAACTCCAACAATTGTTGAAATTTTGCCAAAAGCAGCCAAGCTACTGATATAGCAGCTCAATCTCTTCGTCGTATTCAAAAAAGGCCCGCATGGATGGAAGACTATGAGGTAACTGAAATTGAAGATCCAATTACTCATTTTGCTTTATTTTCATATTGTGATCCTACAACTTTTGAAAGTGCCATCAAAGAAGCAAAATGGAGGAACGCGATGGATGATGAAATTGACGCAATTGAAAGAAATGATACTTGGGAGCTAATTGATCTTCCGAAAGGGCACAAAACCATTGGTGTAAAGTGGGTCTTCAAAACAAAACTAAAGGAAAATGGTGAAGTTGACAAGTA
Source organism: Carya cathayensis (assembly GCA_011037825.1). Classification (NCBI taxonomy): domain Eukaryota; kingdom Viridiplantae; phylum Streptophyta; class Magnoliopsida; order Fagales; family Juglandaceae; genus Carya; species Carya cathayensis. Next base: position 961,601 of record QGSO01000251.1, on the reverse strand, counting down.
TAAAGCACGTTTGGTAGCTAAGGAATATAAGCAGGAATATGGGATCAATTATACATAAGTTTTTGCTCCCGTTGCAAGACATGATACAATCAGATTGGTGATCGCATTGGCGGCATAGAACTCATGGCCTATTTTCCAGCTGGATGTCAAATCGGCATTCTTTCATGGAAACTTGGAGGAACATGTATTTGTAGAAAAACCTCTTGGTTATGTTAAGATTGAAAATAAGTATAAAGTGTATAGATTAAAGAAAGCTCCTTATGGATTAAAACAAGCTCCACGAGCTTGGTATAGTCGCATTGAGGCTTATTTTTTGAAAGAAGGCTTTCACAAATGTCCATATGCGCACACACTTTTTGTTAAAATTGGAGATAAGGAGAAACTGCTAATTGTCTGCTTATATGTAGACGATCTTATATTTACTGGAAATGATGGTGTCATGTTTAAAGAATTCAAGAAATTTATGATGGTTGAGTTTGAAATGTCTGATCTTGGTATGATGCATTACTTCCTTGACATAGAAGTAGTGCAATCAGCTAATGGAATCTTTATTTCTCAAAAGAAGTATGTGCGAGATATTTTGGACAGGCTTTGGATGAAGGATTGCAATCTTGTAAGCACTCCAACTGAGTTTGGCTTGAAGCTAAACAAAGATCATGAAGGGAATAAGGTGGACAGTACACTTTACAAGCAAATAGTTGGCAGTTTGATGTATTTAACTGCAACAAGACCAGACATAATGTACTCTGTGAGTTTAATAAGTAGATATATGAAGAATCCAACATAAATGCATTTGTTAGCTGCTAAGAGAATCCTTCGTTACTCACAATGAACTAGAGATTTTGGGCTGTTCTACAAGAAGGGTGAAAAGTTAGAGTTGTTTGGGTTTACTGACAGTGATTATGCAGGAGATCATGATGATAGAAAGAGCACTTCGGGCTTTGATTTTGGGCTGTTCTACAAGGAAGGGTGAAAAGTTAGAGTTGTTTGGGTTTACTGACAGTGATTATGCAGGAGATCATGATGATAGAAGGAGCACTTCGCGGCTATGTTTTTATGTTGGGCACAGGGGCAGTTTCGTGGTCTTCTAAGAAGCAACCAATTGNCAAAAGAAGTATGTGCGAGATATTTTGGACAGGCTTTGGATGAAGGATTGCAATCTTGTAAGCACTCCAACTGAGTTTGGCTTGAAGCTAAACAAAGATCATGAAGGGAATAAGGTGGACAGTACACTTTACAAGCAAATAGTTGGCAGTTTGATGTATTTAACTGCAACAAGACCAGACATAATGTACTCTGTGAGTTTAATAAGTAGATATATGAAGAATCCAACATAAATGCATTTGTTAGCTGCCAAGAGAATCCTTCGTTACTCACAATGAACTAGAGATTTTAGGCTGTTCTACAAGAAGGGTGAAAAGTTAGAGTTGTTTGGGTTTACTGACAGTGATTATGCAGGAGATCATGATGATAGAAGGAGCACTTCGGGCTTTGTTTTTATGTTGGGCATAGGGACAGTTTCGTGGTCTTCTAAGAAGCAACAATTTTTCACATTGTCAACTACAGAAGCTAAATTTATTGCTGCAACAGCTTGTGCTTGTCAAGCTATCTAGTTGAGAAGAATTCTTGAAGAGCTACAGTTCAAGCAAGTTGAGGCTACTACAGTTTTTTGTGACAACAATTTAGTAATCAAACTCTCCAAGAATCCTGTGCTACACGGAAGAAGCAAACATATCGATGTCAAATATTATTTTTTAAGAGATCTCAACAATGATGGAACAATCAAACTGGTTTATTGTCGAAGTGAAGGCCAAGTTGCAGATATACAAACCAAGCCTCTCAAGTTAGCTACATTTGTGAAGTTGCTTGGTCTATTTGGAGCTTGTTCACGTGCTGGTGTAAAGGACGACTTTGCAGAGGGTTGATTTTTTCTTTTAAATTGATTTCTAAAAATTTCAGTTTAAGGGAGGGTGTTAAGATTTAAATATTTTATTTCATATTTATTAATATTTATTGAAAGCTCTAGTCATTGGTAGGTTTAACCGAGTCTTTAGCTATTTGGTTATTTGATTTTGTTTAGAGAAAGTGTCTTACGTGTGATCCTATTTTATAGGAGTTGTGGGTAGCACATAGGAGCTGTGGTTAGTGCTAGGATGAAGTGTTCTACCGTAAAGCCTATTTATAGGCCCTCTTCTAACACATCTCTTTTGTTTTTCTAAACTCTGTATCAAAAACCACCTAGCAAAGAATTGATGAGGAATATTGAAACCCAAGAAGATAGATGTAAGCATCACAAGAGGAGTATTGAAGAGGAATATGCTGAATGAAACCTTACAAAGATTGATTAGGACAAAAAAACCAACAGAGCATGATAGAAGAAAAAAACTTGCAGAGAATATAGACAAGGACGACGGTTGCATGCTGGTCGTGAACTCCAAGGTCAACGATTGTTGTGGTGGAGTGAAAATAGCGTCAACAGGTAGAGAAAACTTGGTTTGCTTCTCAAGTGAAGGAACTAAAAAGGAAGAAAGAAATTAAACACAGTAGGCTGAGAATGGACTCATATGCACCAGGTCTTTCTTAAAAATTATGGAAGGTTTACAGGTCACCAATCCAAGAAGGGTGTAAAACTCATGTAGCCACCGCATCCTGTCCGAAGAGGGAATCAAAGATAAAACTATGAACATCAGAAGTATTTCTAACCGACACCAACCCACAAGTTTATGGGTGCTCTATTTCCGATACGTATCCTGATCGAGCTAAATTGTATCAGAAAAGTAGTAACGATATTCAAAACTAGGAAGCCCCTATTCTCTTAAATCAGAATAGCGCCGGAGGCCATGGGCAAGGGAGGGCCGGACAATACCCAGCTACAGTCAAATGCATGAATAAAATTTCGAAAAAAAAAATAACATTGCTTCTTTGATCCTCTGCTAATTAAGAAAAGGGTACCCAGAAAAGCCATAGACGCAACAAAGGCAGAGATGAGGGGTGGGGGGAAGAGGATATGCCGCTCGGGTGGGCGACATGAGAGATTATTGGCGGGCGAAAGAGGCAAAGTGTGACGCCCCCAAATTCCGCTTGGGATTGAACGAACATTTAAAACGTCGGGACATGCAACACAAGGTTACCTGCCCCCGTTCATGACATATAAGATGCAATGTTCCTAACATGCATCTAGCATTATGCAATATTCGCAGCGGATAATTTTTTTCTTTAGCAATACTATGCACCAAACTAAAAATATCCCAAATACTTGAAACATATTTCATACATAAAGGCATACTAAATAGCCGTGATCACCACACTAGTCCAAAATGGTTGTGATCAAAAGAATACTTGAGATACAACTCCAAAAGTACAAGTACATACATGTTATGTTCATGTTCATGTTATGTTCCAAGTTCACGTTCATATTATGTTATGTTCACGTTCACATTATGTCTCAAGTTCACGTTTATGTCATGTTATGTTCAAGTTTATGTTATTTTCAAGTTCTTATTTATGTTATGCATGTTTACGTTCATGCTATATTTCAAGTCCATGTTATGTTTCACGTTCATGTTATGTTGTTTGTTCATGTTATGTTTTAAGCTTAAGTTCATGCCATGTTAAGTCAAGTTCAGTTCACGTTTAAGTTCTGGTTATGTCATGCTATATGTCAAGTTATGCTATGCTTATGTACGACTATACTTATGCATTTATGCTTTTACTGCCATGCATGCATCTTTAACCTGTGTGTGAGTTTTATGTTAACTTACTGAGATTTGTAATCAAATCTCACTGTGGTAGTCCCAACTACCATTCCCCCCGAATGGTAGATCTTGTTACAGGACCCGAAGGAGAATTGGAATCTGACCAACTGAATACGGTCGACTAGGCCACGGTGCGATGTTGATGATGCATAGTATTTAACTTAGGTTAC